>CABHPQ010140972.1:791-40167 GCA_902168405.1 Peromyscus aztecus | reverse complement strand
TAAGAGTTCCCTATATAGTCCAGGCTAACTAACTCATTATGTACCTCAGAGTGGCCTCGAATTCATGATAACCCTCCTACCTTGGCCTTCTGAGATTCCAGGCATGAGCTACCATGCCTATTGCAATAGTTGTGTTATTGAGTACTTGTGTGGTGGTTTGAATGAAAATGGCCCCCATAGACTCATATGTTTGAATATTAGTCCCCAGTGGAACTCTTTGGGAAGGATTAGGAGGTGTGCCTTATGAAGGAAGTATGTCACTTGAATGGTGCATGCTTGAAGTTACAAGACATTCACCATTCCCAGTGTTCTCTAACCTCCTGCTTATGGATCCAGATGTGAACTCTCAGCTGTTCTTGCCACCATGTCTTTACTCCACCTATCATGGACTCCAATCCTCTGAAACTATAAGCCCAATTAAGTGCTTTCTTTTCTAAGTTACCATGGTCATGGTGTTTCATCACAGTGGTAGAAAGTAACTGGGACAGCTTTCAGTGACCATTGAGTCATGTTGCTTATCAGCTGTGCTTTGGAGACACCAAGCCGGCTTTGCAGGATGAAGGAGACAACAAACTAGACCAAGTGATATTCCTGGGAATGATGGGTCTTAAGGGCTATTAGCCATTTCGATTCATTGAGCTGGTCACATCAATTCACTTCAGACCTCCCCAATCTGCTTTTTGTTATTTTACTCCTGAAATATTTATAAATTCTGGCTTTCTAAACAAAGCTGCTCATAGATTCAGGGATTCCAGCAACAGCCTGTTAGATTTACCTTTGATGAAAGACAGCATAGGAATCTGTATTTCTCTGAGTATGCTCTTGGTGAGTTTATTAATTATTTTTTCTGTTGCTGTGCTAAAATATCATGACCCAAAACAACTTATAAAAAGAAGAGTTTATTTGAACTTACAGTTCCAGGAAGATAAGAGTTCATCACTATTTGGCAGGAAGGATGACGGGAGCAGGATGCTGAGAACTCACACCCTTTACTGTAAGCACACACACACACACACACACACACACACACACACAAGGAACTGAACATGGTATGAGCTTTTATACTCTCAAAGCCCACCTCCAGTTACACACCTCCTCCAACAAGGCCACACCTCTTAATTCTTTCCAAACAGTTCCATCAACAGGGGACCAAATACTCAAACATATGAACCTATTGGGAATATTCTCATTCAAACCACTATAGTAACTAACACAGTGCTGTGCATTCAGGAAGCACTCAATATCCAAATAAATGATGAGAGAGACCTGAAAGCTTAGCATCACCATTTGATGCTCTCTGTGGAACATGCAAGTATGCTATGAAATGCTGTTGCAGTAAAGAAAGCTAAGTGAGCAAAATATTTGCTGCACAAGCGTGAGGACTGAGATCAGATCCCACAACCATGTAGGAGAAGCGGAATGTGGTTGGCATGCTTGTAGCTGGAGTCCTGGAAAACAGAGACAGACAGATTCCTGGACTCAGCTACATCCAGTCTAGCTGACTTGGTGGGTTCTAGGTTCAGTGAGAGACTGTCTCAAAACATAAAGTAGAGAGTGATGGGAGAAGATAGTTGAAGCTGACCTCTGGCCTCCACACATGCAAACACAAGCAAGCCAATCTGTGTGTGTGTGCACTCATATACACACTCATTCACAGAAAATAAAGAGAACTAGGCATACAATAAACGGTAATCTGATGACCCTATTTTGTGACTGTATTAAATGGCTTCCAGTTGATTGATTGCTTTTAATAGCCTAAATTCTGTGACTTGATTGTTAATTAAGAACTTAGTGACAGATGGGTAAAAAGGTGATGCACAAATACTATCTTTGTTTTTTAGCATTTCTTGACTTCTGTAAGGAAAAACATAGCTTCACCAGATATCAATCATTATCTATCTTTGTAATAGAGGTTCAGGCACAAGAAGATGATTGACATTCAAAAGTCAACTCTAGTTTATTTCTGATGACTACATTTCCATGCACCATCAGACAAGGCTAGGAGGAGGCAAAAAAAGATCTGGCAGAACCCAAAATATGGAGCAAAGGTGAGAAACAAAACCATCTGTGATTGTTTGAAGTCTGAAAGCATCACTTTGTAGTCAGAGGAAGGATAGGATGAAGAGGAAGGATAGGATGAAGAAGGAGGACAGGATGAAGAGGAAGATAGGATGAAGAGAAGGATAGGATGAAGAGGAGGATAGGATGAAGAGGAAGATAGAATAAAAAGGAGGATAGGATTAAGAGGGAAGATAGGTACCAGCTGAAAGGTATCTTGGATGGTTGTATCTTCAGGGAGGTTTGGCATGAGCCCTAATTTGAAGGCAGCAGTGGAAGCTAGAAATAAATCACCCCAGACAGTTAACTGGAAAAAAGGAAAGAACCAAAGAATGATTATGGGATGTTTGAATCAGTTAGCAACAAAGTAAACAAGGGCCACAGTCACACCAGGAGAAGAGGGTAGAATGTTCAGTTCGTGTGCTAAGTGTGTACTGAGTATATCCCATAAGCAGATATGATGTAGACCACAGAAACATGGACTCTGAGACAAAAAAAAAACAACCATGGTTCAGTCCCTTGGGTATAACGAAGGTTCTGAAAACTGGGAGAAAAAATCAAGTTCAGGTACCACTTTTTGAGCCTTTGTTTGTGTCAGTGACTAAGTGTCATTGACCAAAGAAGCTACATAGTCAACTTCAGAGTCAGTGTGGGAGGAAACTAACTCAGAGAATGGATTTAGGGAGACAAAACAAAATGAGGCAATTACCATGGCATTCTAATACAGGACCCTCTGATGGTCACCATGCCTCTGCATTATTCCATTAAATGGTGAGAAAGTTACAAAATTTAACCAGCAGCACCATTTCTCCTTGGTTGGGGGTTGGTTGTTCTCTTGGAGAACATCAAATCTCTAGCCCTTCTTCCAGCCCCATGTGGATGAATCATGAACCTAAGAGAACGCTCACAAGGCAGAGGAACATGAAAAGCATTGGCATGTACTGGTGCTGTTGTAAGGACAACTCCAGCATGGGCCAAGGGAATGCAGGTGGGGAGTCAACATCATCTGTTACAGAGAGGGCATAAAGCTAGATAAAATACAGGTCCTTTATTTAAGGAATTCCAAAGAGAAGTTCTTTTCCAAGCAAGTAGAGCACTGGGTGAGTCTCCTTTCATACAAGGCAATGACTGTCAGCAGAACAGAAGACTTCCTGGAGCAGGCAATGTCAAAATCATATGAGTTATGTTGGGGTCTGTAATGTGTATAGATTAAAACAAAAGGAAATTTATAGATGAGGATACAGGATGTGCAGGAAAGTATCCAGGGGTCTTAAAGAGACTACAATAGTTGTTCTGACTAGATGCTAAGAGACTAGGAGATGAGGTCAACAAAGTGGGCTGGGGGCCAACTCAAGAAAAGTTTCCCACCATAAGCTGAGGTGTTTTCATTTCACAGCTAGATAGAGGGAGGGATTCAAAGATACTTAGAAAGTTTAAAAGAGTGGCCACATACAGGAAATCCTAGAATGATAGATGAGCTAACAGAGAAAGGGAGGGGGGCTAGATCTCAGCCTGTACCATTTGTCCCACAGAATCAGCCACATCTCAACAGCAGACAGCACTTCTATTTTGATAGATGATGTTACTGGGAAGTCGGGTTATGTATCTTTTATCTCATTGCCACTGGCCGATGACATCAATGATGCTAATGCTTTGATTAATTATTGTCCTCGAGTCTCAATGAATAGCTGTTGGAAGCAGCCAGTTATATCTATAAAGTTTAATCCAGCTAAAAACAAAATACATGTAAGTACATTTTAGAAGACAGACTGTCACATGGAAGCCAAATTTTTTAAAGAACGGGGAAACCAAAGAGCTTCACTGGGATGCCAACCTACCTTAGAGGCAGGAAACTCCCTGATACACCAGAGAGATAATGTTTGTTGTAAGTTTCCTTCTGGGATGCTAGGTACATGGAAAGAAAGGCTAGTGAGTGGGGCTTTAGTCAGATACCCTCTATTTGTGTCACTACCTGATTGACGTCATCCTAGACTTGATATGTCCATGTTCAGTTCTTAAGCATAAATCACAGTTTGAATACCATGCCGGCTGTGCACTCAGTATTAAAACAAAGAGCAATTCAGCTGTTTCATCCTGCTGTGGTCCCTGTTAAAGGGAAGTGTGGTTCTTAGACTCACAGACAGTGTGAGCTGTCATTCATGGAGAGCAATTGCTTAGGTGTAGTCCAGAAGTGGCCAAGGTTGACTAGAATCATGTGTTCCAAGGATTCGCCCAATAACTTTCCATTACTTTTAAGTTCCTTATACATTAACCATAGAAAATCTGCTAATTTTGGAAAAACAATATTATTTTATTGACAAGTCTTTGTTAAGCCCTGTGGAGATGAGGAACACTCAAAGTGATAGATCCTACAGACTGGATGATGATAGATTCAACTTTATATGCAAAGCTTATTATTAATCCTTTGGGTAGGATGGTGAATTCACCTAGTCTGATATCTCCATTTAGCTTTTTTTTTTTAAGATCTATTTATTTATTATGTATACAGTGTTCTGCCTGCAGGTATGCCTGCAGGTCAGAAGAGGGCACCAGATCTCACTATAGATGGTTGTTAGCCACCATGTGGTTGTGGGAATTGAACTCAGGACCTCTGGAAGAGCAGCTAGTGCTCTTAACCTCTGAGCCATCTCTCCAGCCCTCCATTTAGCTTTTTTAAACACCAGCTTTATGACTTGGGGAGTAAAAAACTCATAGCACTCAGTCTCAAGTTCTACATGCAAATAAACTTATTAGACCACACTAACCTTATGTAACACCCTAACCAGATGCAGCTGAACACTGTCTTCTATGGTAGCTACTTACTCAAAGCAATGATAGCCTGCTTCCACTGGCCTCATGTTGACATAAGAGCTAGAGACACCACAAGTAATGAGGCTGCTTTACTGTATGAAAGACATCTGTTTAAAGAAGCTGTCGAGCCTTCCCCTAGCAAAAATCATATTTACTTTATTCATCTAAATAATGTGGCGTGCTTGCCTTCTGTATGAAATTATCTCGTGCTGCTTCTCATTGATTGAGTTTTATGAGACAGCATATGATTTTATGTGCATCCATATGCCACTCTGCTGAGAGTGGAATGTCCTCTTGTTGAGTGGTTTCAATTACTATATCCCTTTTATAGTTCTAGCATCATGGATGTACTCAAAATATCCATTTCTTCACCCCTCCCATTTTCTTTCCATTGCCCAGTTATGCTCCCTTCCTAAATTAAAAGGAAAGAAACAGTAAAAATAAATACACAGAATAACTTGTTCTGAATTCCACTCCTAACGACTTGCTCTCTGGACAGTTATAGCAACTGGGGTTCACTGAAATAGGGTGTTAGTTATATAGACCTTTGTATGTGGATGTCCAGAAATAAGTGAGCGAGAAGCATGGTGCATGTCCACAGATGTATCCTGTCCTTGGTTTGCAAGCTCACTGTTAGGAGGGTGTGGTCATAACTACTGTTGTGAACTTGTGGTTGCCACACTTAAAAGACTGTAGACTGCACCAAGAAGCATACCTAATACCAATGCTAAACCACCTTGCATCAGCTTACTCATGAGAACATGGAGGACAAACTCCCACTAAGGAGCAGTATAAAGTCATTGCCCTCTGGCCTCTTCAAATCTCGGAAAGTGATAAAAGAAAAGACAGGTAATCTAAGGAACTCCTTGAGATGGGAAAAGAAAAAAATAGTAACTCTATGTAGTAAGTGATCCTGATCTGAACTCTAGTTCCAAATTTTTTATGTTTTGTGACAAATATTAAACAACTGGCAACGTATTGATGATGTCTATATATTATAAAATATCAGTAATTTTCTTTTTTTACTTGGGGGAGTGACAAGAGAGGGTCCTACTATGCAACTAAGATTGGCCTCAAAGCCATGACAATCTTCCTGCCTCAATTTACTGAGTGCTAGAATTACCACTACACCTGGCTTCACTATTAATATTCTTATTTTAACGTGATATTTGTTCTTAGGAGACACACACACCATCTACAAAGTACTCACATATTACTCCACTAAATATATATATAAGCTCAGCATGGCAGCACACACCTGGAATTCCCAGCATTCAAGAAGCTGACGTGGAAGGATCATAAATCCTAGGGTAGCCTGGATAACTTGTCTTCACACATGATAGAAAGTATGTGTTGTATATGTGTGTATACATTACATATACATATGTAAATATACATATATATACACACACATACAAAATGCACACTTCTCTTAAGAGTCTATTTCTGCAGATGTATTGTAAGTGTAAAATTATATTTAAAATTTGAATTACTCACAAACATGTTTGGACTGACTCAAAGGCAACACTGTTGCCGGGCGGTGGCGCACGCCTTTAATCCCAGCACTCGGGAGGCAGAGGCCGGCGGATCTCTGTGAGTTCAAGGTCAGCCTGGTCTCCAAAGGGATTTCCAGGAAAGGCGCAAAGCTACACAGAGAAACCCTGTCTCGAAAAACCAAAAAAAAAAAAAAAAAAAAAGGCAACACTGTTATCTCCCTCCGTGAATGTGAACTCACTTAAACTCCCTCTGCCACAGTGAGGCTTTGCCCTCCTCTGCCACAGCTAGCTATATAAGCCAGAGGTAAATTAGAAGCCTGGGTCCTTGGGATCTAAATAACACCCACACAGACTCCCATTACATCCCTGTAAAAGCTTTCTCCAATATTCACACAAACTCTAGGGGCTAGGTCTTCATTTCATTTCTGGATCAAGCTTCCACAAAAACTTTCCTATTAGCAAATCACATCTCTGTCCCACATCCACAATCCACACTCTCCAGAACAGTGGCTTAACCATGAAACTTGGCCACAGCCTTAACGGTGCCTGCCCAGCAAAACCCTCACCATGCACCCAAGGCATTTTCCTGATGATATCAATGGTGCAGACAGAATTAAAATATGCGTCCCTGGGAAGTCTTCAGTCACCACTGGGCCATGAGAATTGAAAAGGACTCTCAGAAATGAGATTAGTGGCTCCTTCAGTCCAGCATCTTACCTCCTGGCTCCTCACCCTCTGTGCTCTGCGTCTTTGCTGCTTTGGCACCCCCTCCTCCTCTGGCTTGACTGCACTCACTTCTGCCTAGGCACAGAAGATCTTTCTGTTACCTAAGCAACTATGGCCTCCCAGAATCACAGGATTCTCCCAAATTGAAACCGTTCTCTCCCCTCAGATAGCAGCTAAGATGCTTTACTCTTTGGGTCTCTGTGAAGTAAGACCTGGTGCTGGGATGCTATGGACTCCACTTGCTTTTACTTTTCATAATAAAAATATTTTATTGTAAACGTCAACTTTCTAAAGCACACAAATGGTACTGCCGGAAATAATACAGAGAAGTGAACAAAGAACAATTAAATCAACTGAAATATTATACCTGGTCAATTTTCACTAGCAGGTGAACATTTAACGTGCATCCTTTTACCTGGGTACCTTATTTACACATGCCACTTTGTTTTTCTCAGAAGGTACGTTGTGAGTGTCGGTCCATGTCAACAAGAAAGGCAGCAGAGCTTTCAAAGCTGTATGTCATTCCAGCTCTCATCTTCTAAAATGCAATAAACTTCTTTTTCTTTGTACCCCTTCTTCCTTCACCACCACTGCTACGCTTTCTGTTGTTCTGTCCCATTGAGACTAATGTTGATATCTTAATATTTAATTTGTCCTGATACCATTTTTCAAAAATATAAAGTTGGAAGGGTAGATGATCATGATAGATAGATAGATGATAGATATATAGAATGATGACAGATTATAGCTAAGTAAATAAATTATAGATAGTAGGTAGATGATAGATATATAGATGATTGGTAGATAATAGATGATGGTAGATAAGTGTTACTGATAGGTAGGTAGATAGATAGATAGATAGATAGATAGATAGATAGATAGATAGATAGGCAGGCAGACAGATAGATGATAAATGACATAGCATAGACAGACAGTGGAAGGGTGTTAGGTAGATGACCTCCACCTGTTCTTTCTCTATTCTCCCAGGGGCACCATGGCTTGCCTTAACATTATGTACAATTAAAGAAAATCTAGTGCAGTCTCTGGAAAACACCAGGAAAATGCAGGTTCCATCCCTGTTTGCTAAATGCAAGCCCCCAAATATAATCATCAAGTAATTGCCAAGCAGTTTGCAATCTTGGCTGTATTGTTTCATCTCCCAGTTTTATTTCTGAAACATCTTGACAGTAACTACTAGAGGGCAAGGTTGTAAGAATATTCAGATGTAGAATGACTCCTGAGCTTCCCCCAAGGAAGCCCAGCTGAAGGTCATGAAAGTAAGTAAGGTGGGCAAATGCAAGCAAGCAGCCAGGAGAAGCAGTTTCTGGTCAGAAAAGAGGCTTTCACTTGAGGAGTGCTGGATCCCAGAATCCATGACAGCATTACTTCTAAGAAGAAATGCACAGAAGTATAGCATCTGGGATGGAAGCTGTGAACACAGTCTTTTTGGAGCACCACTGCATTGTCAAACCCCGGCCTCAAGGAAGGCAGGCACAAGCTGCATCCAAATGCCATGCCTTTTCATCTGGACTTCCCTGGTGCTGGGAGAAGCAAGTGTGTACCACGATTCTTAAAAGGTCTTATTAATAAAAACAAACCTGGAGCCAGGTATTGGGGTGAACGCTGAAAGATCAGAGAGACAGAACAGGCCACAGCTAACCTCACGTCGCCAATTCCTCAGCTGATCTCATTTTCTCAGACTGGAAGCCTCTGAGTCCTCACCCAAATGGATCTCAGCTGAACTGCTGCTAAAAGCTAAAGGCTTAAAAGAGCTCTAGTTCCTGGTCCTCACGCCTATATACCTTTCTGCTTCCTGTCATCACTTCCTGGGATTAAAGGCATGTGTCACCATGCCTGACTGTTTCCAGTGTGACTTTGAATTCACAGAGATTCGGATGGATCTCTGCCTTCAGAATGCTAGGATTAAAGGTGTGTGTGCCACCATTTTCTGGCCTCTATGTCTAGTGGCTGTTCTGTTCTCTGACCCCAGATAAGTTTATTAGGATGCACAGTGTATTAGGGAACACAATATTACCACACAAGTGTGTGGGTTCGAATAAGTGCTTCAGCTTGGAGCCATACATGGGTGGGAAATGAAGCAAGAGGGAAATGAGAGAAGCATTGGGAAGCTATGCTGGGATTCATACAATTTTGTAACATGAGAATTTTCAGCTCTCTGCAAGTCTGAGTTAGCAGCATTAGTATACTGCTACCCAGCCTGAGTCTGCAAGCTGACAGTTGGCTGTGGATCCTCCTCCCTCTCATTTTCTCCATCCTTCAGGAACCATGCACATTTTTACCTTAAAGGAATAAAGTAATAGCACCAAAACAATTTGTGAGCATGCACATGTGTGTGTGCATGTGTGTGTGAGAGTGTTTGTGAGCATGTGTGAATGTGTTTGTGAGAGTGTGTGAGTATGTGCACATGTATGTGTGCACACATGTGTACATGACTGTGTGTGCATGTGTGTGTGTATGTAGGAAGAAAGTCATTTAAACATGTATGAAATGACTATAATATGAGAAGATTTTTACTGCGGCATTCAAGCAAGTGTTTGGGGACCTACCACTGTTTTTAATGTCTCAACTATTTGTAATACTAGAATTATTCTTAGAAATGGAGGAATGCATCTATCAGTATCGCATCACTGAGAGGTTCAGGTGGAAAGTGCCTTCCCCTACTGGGAGGCACACAGCATCTCTCTTCCCTTCCTGATGGGGCTCCTGCTTGCACAGTGTTCTCAAACAGCTGACTGTGGCAGAAGACAGTAGATCTGGAGTCTGCCCTGCAAAGATAAGAAGCAAAGTAACCAATGTGCAGATATATATTGCATTAATTTGTAATTGGTCAATGTATCTGTTTATACATTGCCCAAGAAGAAGCTCATGAGAGTTTCTGAATTTAGCCTCATCAGATCAATTAGCTCCATTTGCTTCCACAGCCCATAGAGCTCTTAACAAAGAAGTCACCATCATGGTTCCCAAGGGTCCAGGGGTGGGGATATCACTCACAGTGTGGCTGCATGTGAGTTCCACTCACTTGGCCATGAATTCCAGTCCAAGGTCTCACAGATTTATAGCCATGCTTACAAAGATGGGTGGAACATAGAATTAGGAAAGATGAAGGGATTCTTGGGAGAACTGAGCCTTCACCCTCTCAGTGGCTAGGATTTCTGTTCTTTTGTGCTTTTGCACAGATGCATCCATCCATCTATGCATTTTTTTTTTGAGACAGGGTTTCTCTGTGTAGCTTTGTGCCTTTCCTGGATCTCGCTCTGTAGACCAGGCTGGCCTCAAACTCAGAGATCACCTTCCTCTGCCTCCCAAGTGCTGGTATTAAAGGTGTGTGCCACCACCCCCCCCCCCCGGGCATCCATGCATTTATGTGTGTTATACACACTCTCTTTGTGTGTTATATGTATGAGTGCACACCTATTACTGTATGTGTGAGGGCTGTAACTCTAGTGTTCCTCTATTGTCTCCACTTGATTTTTTGAGACAGGGCCTCCCAGTGACACTGGAGCTCACTGGTTCAGCTCAGCTGTCTGATTGGTGAGCCCTGAAGATTCTGCTTTCCCCACCCACCAGCACTGGAGTTACAAGCACACATCACTGCTCTTGGCTTTTATGTAGATGCTGTGGACCTGAACTCATGCCCCCGTGCTTACACAGCAAGCATTGTACCCGACCGGTCTATCTCCCCAGCCCCCAGTGTCTGTTCTTAGGAAATGAAGCAACTAGACCAAGCCACAGGGTATAACTCAATTAGCTCTGGTAACACAGCCATGGAAAGCTACCTCAGTACATGACTCTCAGAAGTGATAGGGCCTGTGACCCTCCCCCAAGACATTTGCATTTAAATATTTAAAATATATTTACATTTAACTCGCACTTTAGAAATGATCTTCGACTTTTAAATGTTGGGGTGTACTCATGTTCATGGCTGAGTTTTTTGCAAGAGCCAGTATGAGAAGCAACCCAAGTGCCCACCAACACTTGAATGGAAAACAAAACTTAGAATGTAAGTGCACAGAGTGAATTATTGCTTCATGCTAAAAGGGAAGGAACTCTGAGACATGCTCAGTACATAAGAGCCTTAAGGACAATATGCTTAAGTGAAATAAGGCAGGCATAAAAGGTCAAGTGTTGTATGCTTCCACTGACAAGAGATATCACAGAGACAGAAGGTATACAGTTGCCAGCCTGAGAGGAGAAGGGAGGTTGCTTAATGGGTTGTCATAGTTTCTTTCCCTGCTGCTGTGTTAAAATATCCTAGCAAAAGCAACTTTGGGAAGAAAGTTTTTTTTTTTTTCTGACTCACTCTTCAGGAGTATAGTTCATCAGGGCAGAGGAGTTACGAGACAGCAGGAGCTTGAGGCAGCTGGTCACATCATGTTGCTGTAGTCAAGAAGCAGAGAATGATGAATGATGCATGATATTTTCCACTTGGTTTTATGCACTCTGGGATCCTCTCAGCCGAGAATGGACCCATCCAGAGTCAAGACAGTCTTCTTCTCACATCAGCTAAGGATATCAAAGTTATCTCACGTAGGCATGCCCAGGGGCCCATCTCCCAACTGATCCTGATTCTACCACATTGGTAAATGGTACTAACCATCACACAGTTATAGATTGGTTTTGATGTTTTAGTTCATATTTCGGGGGTGCACAATGGAGGATAATGTTTCCTCTGAGTGTGTGTGTTCAAGATACAGATGATCCAACCCAAAGGCTCACACATGCTAGTCAAGTGGTCTGCCACTGAGCTCCACCTTCAGCTGTGTTTGCTTGTTCTTTGCAGTAGGGTCTCACACACTATAGCCCAGGTTGACCTCACTACTGCTTCAGTCTCTCAGACTGCTGGGAATACAGGCCTGTGCCACCACACTTGGCTGAGAGTTTTATTTAGGGTTGGTGACAATGGGAGGTTGGCAATGGGTACATAGTGAAATGTACTTGATAGCACTGGTCTGCATAAGTTCAAGCAGTTGAAATGGAAATTTTGACACTACTTACATTTACCAGAATTCTTTAAAAAGACAAGTAATAAACAAGAGCATGGAGAATTTGTTCCCTTAGTCCTGCCTTTAACCCAGCCTTTCCCAAGCTGACATCTTACATAATCATAGTACAATTGGTAAAAGCATCAGGGAAGCATTGATACTAATGATTAAGATCTTTACAAAATTTTCCAGTGGCCCCACAAATGTCCTTTTCTCTGATGCAGGCTCTAACCCAGGATGTGTGTATTGAACTGCCCTGTCTTCTTTGTCTCCTCCAATTTTGAAAAGTTCTTAGTCTTTCATGAACATGACTTCAAAGACACTTGGCCATTTATGGGTTTGTCTGACATTTCCACATGATAGAATACACATTATATATTTGTCCCTAGAGCTTTACACAGGGAGCGTATGTCCTTCCTATGGATGCCTAGGCATGTGACTGCAGCATCTCATCATGGGACAATTCATTTAGTTCATTTGGTTAAGGCAGCATCTTCTAGGTTCCCTTTATTCACCTATTGTTGTGTTTTTCCCGTTAACTTTGTCGTCCATTGGTGATGTTCACCAGCCACACTTCCTGATGTGCTGTTTCCTAAATGATGGTGTTCAACTTCTACCATCACCTCCACAAGTCCACTGGAAGGAAAATTTCCCTTTGCCTCCATTCACATTTAGTTTCTAAAACTCAATAAACAAAGCCAGAAGAAAAATAAAGGATATTCTTCCAAAACTCACTGGTACTTAACCCCAAGTTCTTTTCTAGTGTTAAAATTCTCAGATTTATAGTGCCCTATTTAATAGGAAGTGAAAATCTAAATCTAGTACAACGAGCAGTGGTCAAAGGCATATGATTTTGGATATCCAGTGGCTTTATGGCAGAGTTCTCTTTCCCTCAGTCCACTTTTTAATACTAAAATCTTAACATTACCCCAAGCACATGAGTAGGGTTAAGTAGAAAATGTATTCAAGAACCATTGAGCCTGGAAAATGCACCTGAAATATTTATGTTAAATATGCCCTAGAGAACCTGGTTTTTAATGAACAGAAACTAAATTACAAAAGCTACAGTGTTTTAAAGACTTTCTCTTGCATGCCAGTCCCCTGGCAGAGTCGGCTGTGCTCTTAAAGCCCACCCTAAAGCCACAGACCTGATCCTAGCCCTCTTCTCCCAAGCCAAGAATGTTCCAGCAGAGCCTCTATCTGAGCTGCTGTGACTGATGTCATAAATGGACTGATAACTAATCTTATTACAAACTTCCAAGTTGCCCTAAAAGCCAAGGAAATAAAGCATTTTTTCATTTAGCTATTTCTTTCCTGTTATCCACAGCTAAGGGAAAAATACTAAATGTGGTAGTATAAAACAATAACTATTTCATTGTGGCTGTACTTGAGGGTTAGAAATTCAGACAATTCAAAGAGAAGAAACCTTAATGGCAAATAAGCATATGAAAATACTCAAACATTTAGAACAAAGAAACCCAAATAAGGTGGTATATTTATCTATCAAGTTGGCAAATATTTAAACATCAATCAGTAGCTACTGATTTCATGTTGTTGAGAATCCAGAAAAATGGATATTTGCATTCTTACTCTGGTTTTGGTAAATTCTGGAATATACAACCTTAGGAGAAACTTGGAGAAGCATACTGTTATCTCACTGAACAATCCTGGGATACAGGAAAATTTCATCTATGCATAGTGTCCATTGTCTGTTATTGTAAAAAAAAAAAATACCCAACACAGTCAACTTATAAGGAGAAAAGAGATTTAGGGGTGTTCCCAGTTTGGGAGGCTTTGTTTTGGGGTCTGTGACAAAGTAGTATATTAAAGCTGCTCACATCATCACTAGAAAGCAAAGGGGGAGAAAGAGGAAGCAACTAGCTCCTTTTGTGACGTGGATCTAATGACTTGAAGACCTCTCAGGAGGCCCGACCTCTTACAGTTTTCCACCACCTCTCCACAGTGCAAAGTGAGAGCTAGCGGGTTCTGGAAGACATTGCAGATCTTAACTATGGCCCTGCCACACTCTCACACTCACTTTATTTCTGTAAACTAGTAGAGGAGTCCCTTCTTTCACTGCCAGCTTTATTTATTTGAGCATTTTCTCTTATTTTTATTCTTAACAATAATTTCAGATTTGTCATTCTTGTTATATATTTTAAAGAATAACTTGTTGAACTATGTTTTTCTGTATTCTGTTTCATTTATTTTGACACAAATATTTTGCTTTTGTTATTCTTGGCATTAGGGTGGGGGGTAGGATTTCACCGTGGCCTGGAACTCATGATCCTCCTGCCTCCACTTCCCTTCTGCTGGGATTACAATTCTGTGACAGTTTGGATGCAACTGGCTTTTTCAAGTTTCATCAGATGTAAAATTAGGCTACTGATTCCGGATCTTCTCTTCTTCCTTCTTATCATCATCCTCTTCCTCACCCTCCTCACCCTCCTTCCCCATCCTCCTCCTCCCCTTCCTCCTTATGTCCAAGGGACTGAGATTGACCCCAGGGCCTTAAGCATAGTAAGAAATCATGCTACCACTGAGTTATATCTCCAATCCCCTTCTTTTCTATTGAGCATTTTATAGCTACAAATATTCCTTTAGGCATTGCTTTGCCTGAATCCATAAGTTTTGGTATTCTTGCTTTTGTTTTATTTGACTCAAAATATTTTCTAATTGCTCTTGTAATTTTTCTTTCACTTATTGATAATTTAGTAATATATTGTTAATTTCCACATATTCCTGAACTGCATGATTTTCTTTTTAATGTCATTATAAAGTGTGATCAGAAAGCATATTCTATGTTTTCACTCTCTAAATTGATTGACACCCATTCAGTATCCCAGCATATGGTGTATCCTGGAGAATATTTCACATGTATTTGAGAAGACATATTTTCTTCTACTTCTTGACAAATATTGTGTGCATCTGCTAAGCCTTCTTGGTTTATAGATTTGTTCATGTCTTCAGTTTACTCTTTGATCTTCAGCCTAGCATTTCAGTCCTAATTCAAGCAGGTCTTTCAAGTCTCTAACTGTGGTCACTAGTTTGCTATCACTGGAACAAAACACCCGAGATAGTTATCCCACAGAAAGAAAGGGCATATTTTGGCTCATAATTTCAGAGTCTCTAGTCTGTGGTCAATTGTCCCCATACCATAGTGTAAAGGGTGACAGAGAAAATCCACTTACATCATAAACTAAGGAAAAGAAGAAGAAAGGGCCCCTCAATGACTGAAGAATCATCACTGGACCCCATCTCCTAAAGTTTCCACCACCTTCAAAGAACACTACCCTGGAAATGAAGTCTTCAGCACACAGGCCTTTAGGAGATATTCAAATCCAAACTGGAGCACCAACAGTGACTGACAAATTATTTCATTTCTCCCTGCAATTCTAACAGATTTTGTTTCGTCTTTTAGAGACTTTGTTAATAGGTGAATTGCACATTTTTATAGTTTCATGCCATTTGAGGAATTTATTTTTATCATTATAAAATGTTATTCCTTGTTTCTATCAATAAATTTTGCCTTAAATTGGTTTAGTTTGATACTTATATAACAACACCTATCGTTTTACTATTGCATAGATAATATATTTTTTCACATTCTTTAATATTCAACCTGTGTATTTGGGTCTGAAATTTGCTTCTCGTGAATAGCACACGGTGCAGTCACAAATTGAATGCTTTTCTTATCAATTCTGGCAGTTTAATTTCTGACTGAAAAATTTCTGACTGAAATTTTGAAACTTTTTACTTTATATTGATAAAATTTACATATGTCATTTTTTCTGTTTCTCTTCTACATGTCTGTGTATCCAGTTTTGCATCCCTGATTAAGTACTTGAAACAGGCTACTTATGAGGTAAAAAGAGGTTTGCTTTGGCCCATGGACCTTCAGGCTCAAAATCCTAGATCAAGTGATCCCCTTGATTTGGAACTCTGAAAAAGACCTCTATATCGCTGTGGTGAAAGCCCACGTCAGAGCCAGTGGCCACATCTCAAGCCCTAAGAGACAAATAATGCACTATAGACCCCTTTCAGGGTACACCCCAAATAACCTAAGGACCCTCTACAAATTCCTGACCCCAAAGTATCTATTGCTTCCCAATAAAGCTAGCCTGGGAATCGTTAGGACACGCCCATTCAAGCAATCTCATATAACTTTATTTCTCTATTCTTTCATAACTTCCCTTTTGTATTAAATGTTATCCAGGGTACCATCTTAAGCACTGTGATTATTTGATAATTATAGACTATTATATAAAATGACAAAATAGGTAGTTGATATTAAAAGAGAATTAAAATAAAAAAATATTATCTAGTGTATCATCATAAGGTACCATGTTTATTTCATGATTTATTGTTTATTTTTATTGGTTGCTTTGGAGATTACAACTAATATATTAAATAACTTGTCTCAGATTTAAAGCCACAATGATGAATATACAAAAATGTGGCTCTATTGTTGCTATATTCCCTTCCTCCATTTTTATGCTATGGTTGTTATACAAATTTATTGTATACATTATTGGCCAGTAAACACACCTTTATAATTATTGCTTTATACTCACCTTTTAAATAAAGTAGAGAAAAAAGACTGTTACAAGCAAAAATTCATTTATAATGTCAGTGTTAGTCAGCTTTTTACCAGTGATGCAATAGCCATGAGACATCAGCATACAGGAGCAAATCCATGAGACATCAGCACACAGTAGGAAAGGTATGAGACATCAGCACACAGTAGGAAAGGTATGAGACATCAGCACACAGGAGCAAAGCCATGAGACATCAGCACACAGGAGCAAAGCGTTATCTTGGCTCTTCTCTTCAGAAGCTTCCACCCATGACCTACAGACTCCTTCCCTTTGTGCCAGATGTGGAGAATAACATCACAGTGAGGGAATATGTAAAGGAGGAGGCCAGATGTGAGAGACAGAGGACAGGGCAGAGATGGACTGTGCCCTCCAAAGAAAGACACCCACCCCCACTGCCTTGCTTTGAGCTAGTTCCTCCAACTAGGCTCCATATGCTGTCATTTCCACCACCTCCTCAGTGTCACCAGATGGGAACCTTCGAGACAGGAGCATCTGGGAGACAACTCAGATCCAGACTATAGCACTGCCCTTTATACTTTATGTTTGCTGGCACTGCAATTGTTCATTTCTCTCCGTGGTTCCCATAAATGTCTAAAAGCCTTCCATTTTACCTGAAGTTAGTAATTCTTAGTGAGAATTTTGTTTATCTGGGGCTGTATGAGTTTCTTTATTTTTCAAGATTAGTTTTGTTAGACCAGAATTATTGGTAAATGGATTTTCTTTTGGCATCAGGAATATGCTATCCAACAGTCATGTAATCTCCATGACTTCCAATAGGCAATCAGGTGGTTTTGCATGTTCTGTGTTGGGTTGTATTCAACACTGGAAATAAACTCAAGGCTTTGTGCATTCTATTCAAGCACTCTACTACTGAGGTCCATCCCTGGCAGAAAGTCAGTTTTGAATCTTACTAAGCATCTCACATACATTTTTGGCTCAATGCTCAGATGATTCTCATGTTTGCCTCTCGACAGGTTGACCATTGTATGTATAATATGCAAATCTCTGACTTTATCCTATTCTGATCTTATTGCACTTCTTAGATAGGAATATTAGTGCTGTTCGTAAAACTATGGAAGTTTTCAGACATTGTTTCTTCCTGTCTATTTTTCCCCTCTTCTTGTGAGACTTCTTCTGTGTATAAATGGTATGCTTGGTAGTGTTTTCTTCATTTTACTTCACTTCTTATCTGTTAGATCATCTCAAATGGACTATATTTGTATTTATTGATTATTTCTGTCAACTTAAATCTGCTATTAAGGTCCTCTAAGGATATTTTTTCATTCAGTTATTATCCTTTCCACTCCATAATTTATCTTTTTTATTTCTGTTAATTTTGTCTATGTGATGATTCATCGTTTTCATGTTTTGCTGTCATTCTATAGACGAGATGTTCCTTTTAGCTGTTTGAACATATTTAAAGTCTTCATCTAGTAAGTGCAACACCTGGACTTGCTCAGAGGGTCTTTATTTATCCTCCCCTCTTCCTAGGCATGGGCCACCTGTTCCTGTTTCTTTATATGCCTCATGATACTTTTACTAAAAACTGACATCTTAAGGAACACCACATAGCAAATCTGGAAGTAAAATTTCTCTCCACTCCCTGAATGTTCTAGACTTTATTGTTGCTGTGTTGATTTATTTATTTGTTTGTTTAGTGTATTTTCTGGACTAATTCTCTGAACTCTGTGAACACTGGGGGGAGGGGTGCATGCCTTTAATCCTAGCACTCAGGAGGCAGAGGCAGGAGGAATTCTGTGAGTTTGAGGCCAGCCTGGTCTCCAGAGCGAGTTCCAGGACAGGCTCCAAAGCTACACAGAGAAACCCTGTCTCAGAAAACTAGAAGGAAGAAGAAGAAGAAGAAGAAGAAGAGGAGGAGGAGGAGGAGGAGGAGGAGGAGGAGGAGGGAGGGGAAGCAGCAGCTGCAGTGTTAGGCAATTGCCATGGACTGTCCTCAACAAATGCTCCAAAAATAAAGCCTTTCTCAGTGAACAATGTCTGAGTCATATAACAAACCTTATCCCTGTAAATGGCACTTTCTGGCTATCTTCCAGTTATCTGGGAATGGGGCTTCTTGAATGACTCCAAACCTGGGTGCATCCTCCAGTGTCTGCTAAGTTGCCATTTTACACAGATCTGGTTGAGATGACTTTGAAGCCATCTGCTGTCTAAGAAACTTCAGAATTTGGCATCAGTGCACAGACAGGACACGTTATAAACCTCACAAATCTTTTGGTTATTATTGACAGAGTACTTGTTTGATTAAATGCTCCTTGCGGGGCTGGAAGATTCTTGTTAATTTTCAGAATTCTGAAATCATTGTTAGGCAATTGTTTCCAGTGTTTCAGTTGCTCTTTTGAAAGTGACTTTTAGAGCTCCTGGACTCATCGTTCTTGAAACATAGCAGTATCTTTAATTATTAAACAAGAAAGAGAGAAAGAAATGTCTCAGCATACATCAGCAATGGAATGCAGCTGGTTATTTTTACTCTTTGTTCTTTGGGAGGCCCTGCCACACAACTCCCAAATACATATACAGAGACTTATTCTTACTTATGAATGCTCGGCCTTAGCTGGGCTTATTTCTAGCCAGCTTTTCTTAACTTTATTATCCTGTCAACTTTTTGCCTCTGGAACTTTCTCTATTCTATATGTCTTTCTTTACTTCTGTTGCTAGCACTGTGGCTGGGGTGGCTGGCCCCTAGTGTCCTCCTCTCCTCCTTTTTTCATTCCTCCCTTTACTTCTATTTACTCTCTCTGCCTGCCAGCCCCACCCATCCTTTCTCCTGCCTAACTATTGGCCATTCAACTCTTTATTAGACCAATTGGGTGTTTTAGACAGGCACAGTAACACAGCTTTATAAAGTTAAACAAATGCAACATAAAAGAATGCAACACATCTTTGCATCATTAAACAAATATTCCACAGCATAAACGAATGTAACATATCTTCAACTAATACTCCACAACAGTGGAAAGTCCAGATACATCATGGTATATCTCATGTCATAGCAACTGCTACCAACAGAGAAGTAAAAGTAGAGTGTGTAATAACATGTGAGTGGAAGATGAAAAGTCACTTTATATAATAAATAATATGTAATAGATGTGATGTATGCAATGAAAATTAGCTCATTTATTTAAGAAAATAATGATTTGCTCCTGGGAATGGGTTAGCTTAGAAGAAGAAAAAAAGATTGTCCTTTATGCCAAATATTACTAATAAAGAAAAGGTGATTTTTTTTTTAAATTTTGGTTCTTTTTGTGTATTATGTTTGTGTTTTCCAAATCTACTATATGTTCCTTATTTTATTTTATTTATTTATTTATGTGTTTATTTATTTATGTATTTATTTATTTATTCTCTAGTATTTCGAGATAGGGTTTCTCTGTGTAGCTTTGAGCCTTTCCTGGAACTCGCTTTGTAGACCAGGCTGGCCTCAAACTCACAGAGAACCACCTGCCTCTGCCTCCCAAGTGCTGGGATTAAAGGCGTGCGCCACCACTGCCTGGCTATATGTTCCTTTTATAATGATGATTGCTGTGGGATGGTCTGTATGTCAAATGTATTGCTCTGATTGGTCAATAAATAAAACACTGATTGGCCAGTAGCCAGGCAGGAAGTATAGGCGGGACTAACAGAGAGGAGAATTGAGAGAACAGGAAGGTGGAAGGAGACACTGCCAGCCACCGACATGACAAGCAGCATGTGAAGATGCCGGTAAGCCACGAGCCACGTGGCAAGGTATAGATTTATAGAAATGGATTAATTTAAGTTGTAAGAACTAGATAGCTAGAAGCCTGAGCCATTAGGCCAAACAGTTTAAATAATATAAGCGTCTGTGTGTTTATTTTATAAGTGGGCTGTTGGACTGCCAGGGCTTGGCGGGACCCGGAGAGAAAACTCTCCAGCTACAGATGATAGTTACTTAAATATTTGTGCCACACTGAGGTACTACTTGATCTAAAATTTCTCAAATAGGCCCCATTTAATTTTGAAAAACTTCTTTCAAAGCATTTACTTCCTGTTCACCTTTTCTTCCAAGCACTTTATCAAAGACTGTTGGGGACCAGCCCCTCAATAGCCCTCTGCCAGGGTTCATAGAAGAAATCTACAATTAGCTATTCTAATCTTTGACGATATTAAATGAATCTACATACCCAAAACTTTTTAGTTCATTCACTTTATTCTTCTGGGTCAGCTCTCTCTCTACATGGCTTCTATTCTGTTTTCTTACTTAGCTCTTTTCTTGCCTGATTCTCTCTACCTCTTTCTGTTGTTTCCTCTAAGTGCTATCTTAATCCCTTCATCTTAGTTCTGCCCCATCTTGGTCTTTCTCATCTCATTCTTACCCACCTAGTTCTTCCCCATCTGGCTCTTCTTCATCATCCTTCTCATCCTCCAATCTAATTCTCCTCCAATCTAGTTCTCCATCTCTTCTCCTCCTGTCCTCTCTTAACTCTAAGTTCTTTTCCATCTCCATCCTCATCTTCATCTTCATCTTTCTCCATCTTGGTTCCTTCCTGTTCCTCTCCTGGAACCGGTCTAGCCCCTTGCAAGCTCTGTGTGTCCCTAAAAATAAAACTGCCTCTATTTTTCTATGTTGTCATTTACTGGCAGGGCAGGGTAACTCTGCTCAGAGCTAGAAAGCCTGCCTCATAGCTACACTACACCTGGTATGCAAAAAACCCTTTTGTTCTGAGTCAATTGCTCTGGAATGCCACTTGGGCTGTGAGAGAGAGGAGGGTCTGAGCTTCATTTGCACAAGAAACAAAGCTATGCACCTAACTTCTGCCTGTCTCCTAGGCCTAGGGGACAAGCAGTGTCTCCATAAGAGTGTTTACCTTAATTCAAATCAGTGGTTGGTCTGAAAAGATTATTCTGTCTGCCATTTTGATCTAGAATGCTTGAGAGGTACTTCAGATAAATACATAGTTAGTATGAGAGCACACATGAAATTCATAGCAGGAAACAGCTGATATATTAAAAGCCAAATAACACCAACTACTCCCTGAGATTTGGGTTCCTCTGGAAGAATTTCTTGATTCTTCCAGGTATAGCTTTACCATATACAGCTGAATTTCTACTTCATATTCCTGTGGCTCATAGCAGCACTTGGTTGCAACACATATCTATATTTTGCCATTAAATACTTTGAATGGTGGAACACTTCAATTCAGGAACCCCTTTGAAAATCTCATGAAAACTATGTGTTCTCTCTCCAGTGAAAATGTACATGTGCACATTATTTTCTTCATTGTGAAGCATTCAGTTAAATTAATTGTTCAGGGCAAGTGCTGTAACAATATATTTTCACCAATATGAAGGCATGTGGAAGAGGTACAGAGATCTGGAGATCTTGGGTCTTTATACATATATGTGTGTATGTATGTATATGTGTGTGTGTGTGTGTGTGTGTGTAAATTTTATATATGCTTACCTATATGCAAAAGAGAAAGAGAGAGGGTCTTAGAAGGAGAAGGAGGTGACTTGCCCAAGACCATTCTGTAAGATGATAAAAAAAAAAACATGGGCTATATCCAAGAGTCCAAGCTTTTAGATCAAGGTTCTTCCCTCAAGTTACCTGGGACCATAGAACAAATGGCAGTACACACTAGATCTTCTGTGACTTAGAGAAAGACAAGCTCTCCTTGCCATGACTTTTTTCTCTGGTCTTGGCACTCACACTTGATTCCAGCATCCTTGGAATATAGGAAGATAGTGTGGAACCTGGCCTAGCACCTAGCAGGCACTTGTCAGATTTGTGACCACAGTGTTCCCAACCAGATAAGAGATACCAAAGAGTCACAGGGAAACCCCAAGAGAGATTAGAGAATCAGTCTGTAAGAGAGCACTTTGTTACAACACAGCCCTGGGGCAACTGGATACAGAGTGATGTATAAACACTTTCCAAGAGAAGAGGTTAGAGAATTTGGTGTGAGTATGCGTAAAGACCGGGTTATAAAAGCTACAACTTGGAAGAAAGGGGAGGAAATGGGTGCCAGATAGGCAGTGAGGAAAGCGAGAGCACAGAGGTTAGGGGTCTAACAGGAGATTTGAACTGTGTCCTCACACAGTTCCTGCTTACATGTCCCTATCCTTGTGCCAATCCGAAAACTAACCATCCTCCTGTCTTTGCCTTTCCACAGCTCCCCTTTGCAGAAGGCCTGTATCACTTTTATCACAATGGCCTTGCAAAGGCCAAAAGAAGACGCAGCCTACCCCACAAGCAGCAGTTGGAGAGAGACCCTAGGGTGAGTTCTGTCCAGAAACCCGAATCTTGATCTCTACTGCCACACCAGAACTCACCTGGTAGATACAGAGGGCAAACAGGAGATGTTGAAATGCTGGGATTTTATATACTTTGATAGATGAAATGGATCATTGAAAGACACCATAGACTTCCTGCTCCTGTTTAGTGCATAGTAAATAACCCTAGGCCACATGGACAGGGATGGGGTGAGGTGGGGTGGGGTGGGGGAGGGGCTCAGATGCTTCATTGCCTTCTTTAATTATTGCATGAAGATTGCAGATTGCCTGGAAGCATGCTTTGGCCTGTGGTGAATGGAAAGACACACAGTGGTTTAGTGAGTTGTTTATGGAAGGTTTCTACTGGCAAATTCGCGCTTTGAAAAGGTTTTTGTGTTTCATGTTATGAACGGAACAATATGGAGACCAGTAGATGATGATCAGCTCTCCTCAGTGGGTGTCTCAGTATTCACACATGGCTGCAGCCACAGACCTCAGTCAGTCTTTATTCCCTGTATCTTCTTCTACTGACCCATCTGCTCTTCACTCCTTAGCTGTCTTCTTTTTAAATTTTTTAATTAAAATATAGTAACAACATTTCCCCTTCCTTTTCCTGCCTTCAATCTACCCCTCCCCTTTGCTCCTTCTCAAACTTATGACCTTTTTTGAATTATTGCTATATTTTTATTTATAGAAACACAACCTGCTGAGTCCACTTAGTGCCTCATATATATATATACATAATTTTACAGATGGCCACTTGGTGTTGGATAACCTGTTACAGATTCCTGGAAAAGATTGATTCTCCCTCCATCAGTAGTCCTTAGCTGCCTGTAGGTCTATGTCTAGGGGTCCAACCCCATGAACCTCCATGTTAGGATGTTTATTGGTGTTGTCTTTGTTCTGGTCTTGCTTAGGCAACCCTATTGTTAAGGTTTCTTAGGTACATCTTCCATGTCATTTCTAGGAGATACAATCTCACAGAAGACTTCCTGTTCCTCTGGCCCTTACAATCTTCCTGCCCCCTTCTTCCTTGATGTTCCCTGAGTCTTGAGTGTAGGATTGTGCAGTAGATGTGTCCACTAGGGCGAGGCACCCCACAATCAGTTGTTCTCTGTGTTGTGGCAGTTATGAATTTCCATCAGCTACAAAGAGAACTCAGCTGTCTTCTTAGTGCTCATGATCTCTATCTTTTACCACGAATTTTTATTTTACTCTTGGACTCCAGATTTTATTTTCAGTTCCCTCAGACAGCTAAAATTCATTTTTCCAACCAAATGTGAGACCCTAGCCATGAGGAGTTCCTCTACAGTGTTCCTGTTCCTTCTCTTCAGAGCAGGAACCTTACCATCCTGGCATTTTTCCTGCTCTAGTCTCCAGTTACCTCATGTACCTATACACTCATCCCATTGGGGGTATTCTGGATTCTCTTAGCCAAGTTCTAAGAGGCGAAGTACCACCAAGGTCAAGTTTATGTCTATGCTTTGAAGGCAGTGCAACCTCTTTCATATGAATCTTGAGGAATAGACAGTAAGTGGGTGAGATGTTTGAGTTAGAGATTTGTACAAGATCCCTTTTTAGTAAGTAGACCTGGGAATTTCTTTTTCTAAAACTGATGACTATTCCGTGAGTTTTAATTAGGGCTTTAATTAGAAAGTAAAGGCTCCCAAGCAAGCTACCAGATGACAGGCCATAGGCAATTTTGTTTTACTCCTTAACACAGGTCTTCCCACATGGCCTGGGGGGAATTTTGATTCTGAGAAGGCATTTTATCATTGCCTTTGCAATAAAGGCCAAGTGTCTAATGCTGAGTCTGTGTGTAAGTCATCACCATGACTTCATAGCTTTGCCCTTGTCCCTACTAGCTAATTGCCCGAGGACACCTTTGGGCACCATTGGAAGGGATCTTATTAATATCATTTTTTAATCCAATGTGAGTACCACAGGGCAAGGACCACCCAGGTACACTATGATACTGGTTCTCCCTCATGTCAACCATGTCCCAGCTTACCTGTGATGGGCAATCAGTTTCATTTTACTTATATAATGCTATAGAAGCCCTGTTATTGCCTTCCCACATACTCAAAAATACATAAAAGGAATGAGACAAAAACAGAGAGATACTTTTAAACCCAGGGAGGCTGAAAGGATAATTGAGGAACAGGCTATCTAAAAGGCTATTGTTTACATCAGGGAGACTATGTGAGGCCACTAAGCTGAGATTATTTCACTGGAAATGATCCCTGGCATGGTGATTCTTGGTGTCCTGTGATGTTGACAAAAGGGAAGATAATGAGATGGGTTGGTAATAAAGAAGGAATTCACATCTTGGTAGTTCTATTCATTTGTCTTTCTTCTCAAAATGTTACCCATTATTACACAGGGGCATCTGTTCCCTTCTGTCATGCATTTTAAGTGTCCTAGTAGTCAACTACCTGGACCTAGTAGAAGTAAACTTCTGCCCTGCCCATAAAGGCCCACAGAAGTCATCAGGGAACTTAGTCAAGATTAAATAGCCTGAATGTTGTCAATAATAAATTCATTTTAGGAGAATAGAGCATGAAGTTCTCATACATCTTTAACCAAATAAAAGTTTTGTTGTTGTTGTTTGAAAAAGAAAAGTCTACTTACAACTAGCTGCTTCATTTCAAAATGTTACATTAAGGCTTCAATCTTTTCCGTGCAATATTCTTATGGTCATATAATGTTAGGCATCTGCAGAGGTCAGAATTGGCAGGCACTATTCTGAACAATGATATGGAAGCCCCGGGGAAATAAACCCTTTCCTCCCTGAGTTGTTTTGGTCATGATGTTTTTATCCCAGCAACAGTAACCCTAACTAAGACAAGGTATCTAAGCATATACCAACAAATTGCAAAATGAAAGCAAATAAAAGTAGAGAAATAAAAGGGGAATGGTTGGGGAACCTGAAGAATAGTTGATATAGGCTTTCATCTCTTGCACAGATGTTGCAAATTGTGATTCATGAGCCAGAATTTAAGAGTAAGTTGTTTCTTCCTTCTCTGAAAATGTCTTCTAGACCATAGCCTCTCAAATTGTGTGCTGCAACCAACATGGGCTTGTATAAATAAATACTGGAATTACAAAATAATTGGCAACTGAAAAGGTTTCTGACCATATGACAGGGAATGAACAATGAATCCAAGGTATTTCAGGCAGCCTATGCCCATATTATGCCACATAATTTCACTACAGCCGGGCTCTGACATACATCAACACTTTGTCACACAGAATGCAATGCCAACCAATACTGCCTGACACACTGTCTTAGTTACTTTTCTATTGTTGTGATCAAACACTATTACCAAGGCAACTTATAAAAGAAAGAGTTTAATTGACTTATAGTTTCAGAGGGTTAGAGTCCAAGATGGCTTAGTGAAGAAACAACAGAGATCTCACATCTTGATCTACAGCCATGAGGCAGAGATAAAGAAAGAGCAAGAGTCTTCCAAAACCTCAAAGCTAGCTAGCCCCCAGTGTCACACTTCCTAAAACATGGTCATACCTCCTAATCCTTCCCAAACAGTTCTACCAACTGGAGACCAAGCATTAAAATATATAAGCCTGTGGAGTCTAATTTCATTCAAATCACCACACATTTCAGCTCAAATTCAAGCACATTTCATCTTATGAATTACAGTGTTTTACTGTACACAAAGTTTTCTTCTCATACAGAAATATAATGGTTTAATGATGGAAAACAAAGATTTTCAGCATTTTCCTACCAGCATTCCTCAGCATGTATCAAATTAGTATATCATTAGATTCTATTGTATTATAATGTTTGACTTTAAAAATTGCTGTTTGAGCTAATGACTTGAGTTTCAAAAACAAATCATTGAATTATTTTTGGCTGGGGCAGAATTTCCAACAATTTCTATAATAGCCTGAAACACCACTTTTGTATTGCATGTTTATGAAATGAGGCCAATTATAAAATAAAAGCATCCATCAACTCTGAGTAACATTAAAAATATTTAATCAAATATTTAGCAAAGACGAAATACTTTAAGCAGAAACAAATATATCTCAGTATGCAAATATCTATCTCAATATGCAAATTTGCCGTCATCTTTACTAAATGCTAAAATTATAGATGTACCAGAAAAACTATCTTAAAATAAATATTTTATGATTTGTTATCATTAAGTGTTTGCTTTGTGTAGCTATTTATATTTCTTGATACTCAGGCTCTTGTAAAAAGAAATATTGAATATAAAGTGGTCATGAGTTGAAAAAGTTAAGAAGTCCCGTCCTATTACCAACCAATCCCAAGCATGTCGCCTCAGCATCATCCTTCCTGGTCCCTTTACTCACTGTCTGTGACTTATAAAAGGTAATATAAAGCCTAAGGAACCACATGCATGCAAAAGATAGGCCGAGCTACTACAAGTTCTCGGAGTTGCATTCAGCCAGGTAGCTTTTTGGCCTAAGAAACGAGGATCCATTACCAACCCAAGAAGTACACAAAAGAAAGACAAGCAGCTGATGAAGAGAAAGGTGGATGAGTGCAGCAGGTTTCTGTTTTGGTTTGGTTTGGCTTTAGGATAGAAACTTCAGCAATGCCCATTCCACTTAATGTCAGTGGAAGCTAGATAAAAATGCTAAAGGGGGATCTAAAGTGCTACCTTTAATATGCCCAGCAATATGCAGACATGTATATTATTTCAAAAATCTTCTCATTTCCAGCATTTGCTCTGTCAAAATATTGGCATACTCTTGAGTAGCGTGACTTAAGCTTGTGTGTTGTTTATTTCTGCCATGGCTTTATGCAGTGTGTATCTGAATATACAGTAGACCTTCAACAAGTGATAGCTGAATGATTGAATGATTACCAACTCTCCGCTTTAAATCATGAAATAGTATCGCTTTTCTCTACTTTTTTTTTATCATTATTATAAAATACATATCTAGGTAACGGAAGCATCGTCCTCTGTCTAGTATGCCTTTTGATGCTTTCATGATCACAGGTAAAGGAGAACAGTTGCTATTTCGTTTCTTCCAAGCTTACTCTTAACGACTCACATGATGAACCATTTTTTATTTTCTAGAATATCATATTTTTTTTCCTAAGCATGCTGATACTCATGACACAACCATGGACATAAGCATCTGGAAAGTTTAGGCAGTGAACAGGATTTGAAGATGTGATAAATCAAAATCTGTGATGAAACAATAAAAATACATTTTCAATACCATGCTTAAAAAAAATTCTCTGCCATTAAACCTTTCTGAGGTTTGTCTAACTTGTTCAGAGCAGCATCAGAAAATCTCAAAGTCAACCTAATTGTGGTCCCCAGTCAACATATCAAAGCCCCACAAATTCTGCAAGACCTCAAAAAGCTATTGGAGATTAGACTTATTTAAGATGATGCTTGTTTCACAGTTCTCTCTCATCTAGCTTGTACATAGACTTTTAAAGAAAATATAGCCGAAACGCTTGAGGAACTCACACTACTTTATGAGCAATAGACACTCAACAAATGTCAGCTGAGTGACTTGATAAAGAAACAATCTGTGCTTTATTTATTGAAAGGAGTCATATTTGGCTTAAGATTATAATGTGCATTTTATTTTCTAAGCAATCTACTAGATCATACAATTATCCTCCAAAACTCATTTTTAAACTTGTTTCAGTTTTATACTTCAGAAACTTCTAGAAAGGACTAGAAATGAAGCACAGCATTAGAGCACTTAGCCTAATATATGAAGCCTTGGGCTGGATCTTCAGAAAAAGAGATGGGGGGAGAGTAGGGGAAAGTAGGGGAGAGGAGAGGAGAGGAGAGGAGAGGAGAGGAGAGGTCTGCTAGTCCACTGAAAACATCCCATATACCAAGAAATGGATAGCGCAATTTCCTAGATTCTTCCTCTTCCATGTCTTGCATTCAGTCACATGATCTGAGCCATTTTTTTTAAGCAATCTGTTTTTGAACATGTTTGTGAAGTTTTTCTGGTACTCCAGTAATGCATAAAAGTTTGTTTCAATTGATAATAGAATCACTTCAAACTTTCACAGCCCTATCACAAAGCAAGAGAGAATTTTCCTATTCTTTGAAACAAGCTAGCCACATGTCTGGCACACACCTTTAATCCCAGCACTAGGGAGGCAGAAACAGGTGGATCTCTGTGAGTTCGAGGCCAGCCTGGTCTACAGAGTGAGTTCCAGGACAGGCTCCAAAACTACAGAGAAACTCTGTCTCGAAAAACCAGAAAAAGAAGAGAAAAGAAAAGAAAAAAAAGAAAGAAGCTAGACATGATTCATGTGACTCGCTTGTAAAAGTCTGAGCTAATGAGTAGACCAGACTTTCTTTGTTCATGTGATTTAAACAATAGGATAATTGATATTGTTTTTAAAGAGGTTTATCGTCACAATTGACAGTTGGGTGACAGACAAAAATTGAGAATGCCTTGTAATTGCTGCAAGTTCTTTCCTGACTTGACACACTAATGCACTGACGACTCATTGAATGCAGTGATTTATCCATAATTAGTGAGCATCTTACTCAGCTATGTGTAGACTCAGATCAGAAAAAAATAAAAGTGAGCTATGAAGGAACCCAGGAAAATAATGGAACCATGATATAGCAATTCTGCCATAGTTCACATACATCCTCTGGGGGAGAAAATGTTGTAATCTCAGCAGTTCAAAGCAAGCTGAGAAATTCATGTGCCTCCTTCCCATGGGAGTTACATAAAATTTTGTCACAACTGCTAAGCTTTTAGCTCCCAATTCTTTTCAAATTCATCATCAGTTTTTTAAAATAAGGATAGATCATTGGTAAATACTGTAGTCTGGCCACAATCAGTCCTTGGATTTATATTGATAAAATATTTCATTACTTGGATTAAAAATAGTAGAAAAGAGGAAACACCATTTCCGTCCACTTCATATGAAAATAATGCTACCAAAAACAGTCCCCTTTCCCACTTTTGTCCTGGCCAAACTCTCTTCCTGAGGATACTGAACAAAATTTGAGGCCACTCTACTTACTACCACATAGATTGTGTGACAGTCTTTCAGTCTGGGCACTGAGTGAAAAGAGAGCACATAGAGTACAGAGTCTATTTCAAAAGATGGTTTCACAAATAGGCTATTTTCCCTCATAGTCTTGCCTCTAAAATGGTGAGGTTTCCTAGCTTGAGATTCTGCTCAAAGAAATGTTTAGGAACTGCACCCTATGTCTTCTGAATATCTTTTTTTTTTAATTCTTCTCTTATACATACATCCCAACAGCAGTTTCCCTGCCCTCCACTCCTCCCAGTTGATCCCCTAACTCTCCTCTCCCCAGATCCATGGCTCCTCCATTTCCCTTCACAAAAGAGCAGGCCTCCCAGGGATATCAACTGAACATGGCATAACAAAATGCAATAAGACTAGGCACAAATCCTCATATCAAGGCTGGAGGAGGTAACCCAGTGGGAGGAAAAGGTCCCAAGAGCAGGCAAAAGAATCAGAGACACCCCCACTCTCATGTAGGAGTCCCACAAAAGTCCCAAGCTAAACAACCATAACATACATGCAGAGAACCTAGCACAGACCCATGCAGTCTTCAGTGGTTACCGCTTCAGTCTCTGTGAACCCCAGTGAGCCCTGCTTAGTTGATTCTGTGGGCCATGTTCTTGTGGTGTCCTGGACCCCTCTGCTCCTATAATCCTTCTTTCCCTCTTCTGAGGGATTCCCAGAGTTCCGTTTGGCTGTGAGTCTCTGCATCTGCTCCCATCAGCTATGGAAGGAAGCCTCTCTGATGAAGATTGGACTAAGCACAATCTATGAGTATAGCAGAATATTAGGAATCGTTTCAAGACTTGTTTTTCTTCCTCAGTTCTATCCTAGGTCTTCAAGAACAATCTTCCTTGGCTCTATCCTAGGTCTCTGGGCTTTCTGGAATACCTTCTTTAGGGAAACGGGGAGCATAGGCTTGCCTGTATGTTTTAGGAGACATAACTGGGGGCATGATAGGTTATAGATCACATTTTCACAGGTGCAAGAGTCCTACCAGCATTTGTATTTGTATAAAACCTCTATTCTAGAGGCTGTTGTCAACTGCTGTCTCTTCAAATTCCTATTTCCTTATAGCATCAGTTGGAGCAAGAGTGGTTCGTGCCTTAACAAAAGTTAAAGCTTACAGAGGGCCTTAACTGCTACAGTGTTTCTCTGTCGCAGGTTCTAATGCCATAAATGAATTTCCCCTGCTCCTATGCACAAAGTATTAAGGAAAGGAAGAGTCCTAAGGAAACATGGATGAGCCCTTTGCCTTAAAGCTTTATAGTATTATTTTATCATTTAGACAAAATAGATTCTGAAAGGGTAAATGGCTTCTGGAGTCACATAGCCATAATTTATAGGGAAGTAAATAAAGTTCAGTACTCTTCCCAATAGTAGGATATATTTAATTAAAAAGCTAAGTGAATATGGGTATGGCTTCTGAGCTTGTAGTTCTTTAAAACAATGTTCTCATCACTAGTTGAACTTTAAATTAAAAGTAATATTAAAATATTAAGATATAGAATAGACTTCTATAATTTATGTTAACTGAATAGGTTGAGCTTTGAAGAAATGGGGAGAGGAAGAGGGGACTGGTAAGGGCCAGGGATTGCCTCACTCCACAGCTGGGTAATTCTGTGCCCTAACATGGCTGGGAACTGAACAATGGGAAAACGAAGCAGGAAGTTGGCCTCAGTTCCCTAGTAGTTCTCACAGTTTCTGGATGAGAGATTATAGCATTTTAAGATAATACTTTAGATACAAAATATTTTCTGAATACAAACTGACTTCATCTGCTGTGGGGGCAATGGGACATGACCAGGTTCCAAACTTCCACACTTGTAGAGTATTGTCTCAATATTTATGTCTAACTTCCCCCAAGGAATTTTTGAAGTTAATTTTAACCATGCATAATTTCCACTTTACATGCTTTAGAATTCAATCCTTGAGGTGTGATTTCTCGCTGAAAAAGTAAACAAAGATGGTATCTTCACTTGGATTTCCTAGAAACATTCTGAGAAGTAGACTTATGTGTAGTTTTCTTGGGGAATGAGGCAGGTAGGGGTCAGCAGAGGGAGACACTGACCTTGGAATGTGCTAGTAACAGGCTACCTCGGTCAATCCTACAGATTTGGAAGCAGCTACATCCTTTCAGAGAGACACCAACTCAAGACAAGGAAGCAGGCCTGTGTGCTCCTGTGTTGCCTGAATGATTAGCATTCCTTAAAGGGTCTTAGACGAATCACATCCTACTGTCAAAGGCAATTTAGAGTCAAAGGCAAAATCTGGACCATCTTCAGCAACTGGGAATGTAGGATGGCTCTGTGAAGTGACCCAGGAACACACCACAGTGCCCACCACAGCTGGCATGCCCAATTAGCTCAAATTGTCTTCTGAAAAGGGAAGAAACTCACATTTGACTCATAAGAAATGTTGTGCAAGGAGCCTGGGGTTCAGAAACACACAAAACACTCACCTTCCCTTTAGGAAACGTGTTCAGATCCACTGAGTCCATGACTTCCTACTCTGCCCCACTCCTGTCTCATTATTTTCACATGTGACAGGTCAGGGGCGGCCAAGTGATGCCCTTAGGGTGACCTAGGGTTGATGGCCCATCTAGCACCACAAGGAAAGGTCTTTTACTCAGAGGTAGCATGCCTTCCAGAGTCCAGCCTTCCCTACTCAACCCAGCTCCTCACCTCACCCCCACCAGTCTCCTCCAGAGCTCACTTTAAAACCAGGGGAAAAGCCTGGATCTGTGGCTAATGACCTTGACCACATTTTGAGCCCAGATGCTGAAGCTGTGAAATCCAAGGGGAGCAGCTCCTGGCTTCGCCTCCCATCTGGCCGCCAAATTCATTTTCTAGACACCATGTCAAGAGTCCAGCAGGTGTTTATAAGTGATGTATTTTCAGGGTGACTTGGCAGCATCCAGAGATGAACATGATGGGGGGGAATCAAAGGGAGATGCCTACATGTGTGCCCATATTGGTGAGAAAAGCTCTTCTGCCTAAATCCACTGGTTTTATTTTACAACAGGGAGCGACTTCCATTCTCTCCTCTGGGCATTGCAGATGTGCCTGGCTTCCTGCCTCAGTGCTCTGCTATTGATACTATAATTAACTATTTGTGGGGAACTGGGGAGAAGTATTTACTACAGCTTAGGGAAGGCAGGGAAAAGCTGCCAGTGAGTAAGCCTGGTTATTTCCCTAGACGTGAGCACATTTTTAAATGATGGCTGCTATTCTTGCTGCTATCCATCATAAGGAAGGGGCGGGAACACATGCTGTGAGCAAACCCAGACAGCTCTCAGCTGCTGGAAGTTTCACTGGGAGGAACCTAAGGGTGTGTAACATAGAGCTTAAGCTAGCCTCAAACTCGCTATGTGCCCCCAGCCTAGCCTCAAACTCTACCCTTCTGCCTCAGCTTCCCAAGTGCTGGGGATACAGGGGTGCATTAGTATGCTTGGGCCACATGCATCATCTTTCCAAATCACAAAATAGACATCCAGAGATGAGCTAGCAAACTTTTAGGATTACCCGAGGAAATGCATAAAAATGAATGTCAAGCAACTTTCTCCTGACTTGCCTTACCAAGTTCTCTCCCAGTCTGTCCCCAAGACACAAAAAGAAAGGTCTTCATAGGCAGAAAAACATCCCTATTAAATGCTCTAAAAGTGAGTATTTTGTGTATGTTATTAAACTCTCCATGCAATTCCTTTATCTGGATGCTTGCCAATGAGCCATGTATTTACTGGACCCCTACCTACATGCTGGGCACTGTTCTGGGTCCCGAGATACAACAGTGAATAAAATAAAGCCCTGCCTCCACAAAGCTTGAGTACTAATGAGGGTGAAAGAGAAAGGCATAAAACTCCATGACTGGTTGTTTAAAAAAAAAGACAAAGTATTATAAGGATGCATGGAGCGGAGTGGGAGGAAGCGAGCACACCATGGGAGGGGCGCTCCTAGTTTATAAAAAGCATCTAGGGCTAGCTACCATGGTAAGGTTACATTCAAAATAGAATCGAAGAAAATAGGAGGAGATCCATGTGTGTATCTGGAGATAGAGGATCCAGGCAGAAGAACAAGCAAGAAGAAAAGACCTGGGGTCCAAAGACACATAGTGTGTTCTAGAACAGCAAGATGTGCTCTAGGAATGGTAGGTAGGAAGGCTGCAAAGAAAAGAGCCGAAGAGGAAGGAAGAGATGTGATCAGAGAGGTGACAGGGGCAAGATCTTGGGCAGTGCTAAGTGGTCAGTTCAGGAACTCTGGAAGCTCAAGGGTGTCTCAGCCTGTGGGCAAAGAAAGGTTACAAAGTGGAGCAGAGGAAGAGAAGATCAAGGCAAACTAATTACAATGTTTTAGGAGAGAAATGTAGGTAGCTTCAGTTATGTAGAAATGGTATAGTTGGTGAGAAATGGGCCAAACAGGCACATTCTGTGGAGGGAGTCTTCAAATTTTCTGATGCCTTTGTTGATGGGTTAGATAGGGAGATGTAGCAGAAATCTTAGATGGTCTTATTAATAAAATCAAACCTGAAGCCAAGTACTGGGGTGAACACTGGAAGATCAGAGAGACAGAACAAGCCACAGCTAACCTCACCTGGCCAATCTCAGCTGATCTTGTTTCCTCAGACTGGAAACTTCTGTGTCCTCATATCGAATGGCTCTCAGCTGAACTGTGCTGCTCAAAACCTAAAAGCTTAACCAGCCAAATGCTTAACCAGGCCAAATGCCAAATGCTTCTAGTTCCTGATCTTCACGCCTTTCTTCTTTCTGCCATCCCTCCCTGGGATTAAAGGCTCGCTTTCTGGGATTAAAGGTGTGAGTCACCATGCTTGGTTATATCCTTGAACAGATGGATTTCTGCCTCTGGAATGCTAGGATTAAAGGCGTGTGCTACCACTGCCTATCCTAAGTATCTAGTGGCTTTTCTGTTCTCTGACCCCAGATAAGTTTATTAGGGTACACAATATTTTGGGGAACACAATACCACCACATGGAGAGAAAGAGAGAGCAGTGAGACTCCAAAGGTAGTGACCTGCTTTACTACAGAGTGGAAATAGTACTCAGTTGAGAAAGATGGGGACAGTAGCAGGTCCTAATGGGCAATGGGTAGGCAATGTGAATTTAGTATTAAGCATGTTAACATCCATCAGGTACATGAATAGAGAGGTAACATGAACAAATGGCCACAGGGATCTAGGAGAGAGGTCAAAGTTGAGGCATCCACTGGGATTCACTCACTTATTGATAGAATTAGATGCCATGAGAGTAGCAGTTGAAATTACCTAAGAAATTTTAGTAGTAGCCTAAAAAAGATGAATAAGAATGAGACCTAGAAAATCACAAAATGTAGGGTCCCAGGGAAGATGACTGGGGACCAGCAGAAGAGACAACAACATGGGAAACCATAGAATCAGAGGTTCAGAAGTCAAAGAAGAACAATCCAGTCAGTATTTCCTAATGCATCCATATTTGAAAGACTAAACTGACCTTTCCTACAACTATTTGTTATTGGAGATGTTGGTATTGTCTCACTTTTCACTCTTGTCTGTTTTTCAATCATCTCAGATGATACTAAAATCCATAGTGCATAGATAAACTTAGGAAATAAAATAGGTGGCGTGAATTTTGCTGGACACGGCTATGACTGTGCTGGACAGTGGACAGTAAGACAAGGAATCAAGTTTGACTGAGAAGGATGAGGACCACGCTCTTAGGATTTCAAGCCCAGGGCTGAGGAGATGGTCCAGTCAGTAAGTGTTTACTATGTGAGCATTCTGACCCATGGTGCATCCCTAGAACCCATGTGGAGGAAAAAACAGAGAGTAGAATTCCTGGTTACAATTTGAGTACTGGAGAGGTGAATACACAAGAATCCTTAAGTTTGCTGGACAGTCAGCCTGCTCTAATGGTGATCCAGCCCAATGAAAGACTGTCTCAAAAAACAAGGCAGATAATAAGTGAGAAATGACTCTGGAAGTTGTTCTGTGACTTTCACACACACACACACACACCTGCACATACATGTACACCTACATACAAAACACACACCAGAGAGAGAGAGAGATGTGCCTGCCCTCACACACAGAGAATTCAAGTCGGGCAAAGAAATATCTCAGTAAGGAGACCTGCTTCCACAGTTATATGGTGAAGTTACTGAGAAAGAGCCTCTGTTTGATGTGGTGGGGGAATTGACATCTCATGACTCCTTTTAGTTTTAAGAAACTGAAAAAGCCAAGAAAAAAAGATAAATGTTACTGGAAACCAACAGGAGAAAAGTGCTAACTTCCAGCTAAGGAAAATAAAAATCCAGTTTATATTGGTGGAATCCTCAACATATCTTCATGGATTTCAGAAAAGCAAGGTTCTTAAAATAATTTCTTTGTTGAGATTCAAACCCCTAACTAGAAAGTAACTTCTCACTGGAGTCATTGCTCCAAATGGAATGGATTTTAGTCAGTACTTACTTAGTTGAAGAGAACTGTAAATATTCCTCACTGGTGACATGAACAAGTATATAAAAGTCTATCTCACTACTAAATATTCCTAAAATAACATTTTGGGTGGCAAAGATACACTTGGTTTTGTGGTTCCTCATAAAGGGTTTTTTTTAAGTCTTCAGAGCTCCCATCCATTGTTTCTAAGTTGGTTTAGCCCATGACATTTTTGCAATCCTGTTTCCCATCTGTAAAAGGGCTTGATGCTGTGAAGTCCCAGTCAGGGGAATATTTTTAAGTGAGTGAAATGAAATCCCTGCCATTCCCAGGCACATGCAAGTCTTGTGGGTTCAGAAAAGGATAAGGGGATGAAGCCAGGCCTAGAAATGAGCAAACAGTAGCTAGACAATGATATTCACGTCTGAATAACAGCCCCATTGCCGGGGTTTATCTAATTGGTTTGCCATTATCTGTATTGAAAAGGTTGTATTTTCCATCTTCTCTATGGCAAGTATGTCTCATTTAGCAATTAAAAAAAAAAACATATTGCCTGAGAGAAAACAGGTAAGACAAAACAATTTTCCATTCCCTGAAAGAGAAGAACAACCCATCTCCAGGTATTAAAGAAATTCTTAACGGGTGTTAGTTGTAAGGACACCTCAGAGAATCCACATGAGAAAGCCCATCAGGAAATGGAAGCAGAGCAAAACAATCACAGCCTACTGTGAGGAAAGAAACCCAAATAATTGTCTATTTGGGAGAAAAGGAGCATGAGGGAGCCTGACCCGAGGTTGTCCTGGGGTCTGATACTGCTTCTAACACCAATTGGAACAGCTGTTGTTTCTTTAAATAAGTGCCACTAGCTCACACCTTCAGTCCCATCTCTGTACTGTGAGGACTGTGGACCAGCAGGTCTCTAAACCTCCCCTTAGGTCTTTAAGGTTTTGATTCCACCAAAAACCTGAAGCTTCTCCAACTGGTTGAAGCCAAAGCTGGGGCGGAAACCCAGATCGTCTCACAATCCTTCCTTTGAGTTTCTTTATTCCCCACTGAGGAACGCAGATTTTCCTCAAACTGATACTGAAACATGCTTGGAAGACCTACCATTTATATGTTAGTACTCTTGTCTTTCAGAAGAGAATTTCAAACCTGAGGTTAGCAGAGCCCTGGACATTCATCTCTCCTCCCAGGAGAAACCTTAGATGGTGAGATGAAAGTTATTCATTTATTCAAATACAATATCTGCTCAGCTGCACTTTACAAATTGGGATTCAATGGGAGATTTTATTTGGTATGGTTGGTGCATGGGAATGGGGATTCCTCTACTGAAAACTAATGTTTGAAGACTGGTGAGGCGGCTTAGCAAGTGAAGGCACTTGCAGTCAGACATGACACCTGAGCTTGCTCCTTCATGGAGGAGCATGGGAGGACAGAACCAACCCCCACTTTGTTTTGACCTCACCATGGTGCACGTGCGCGTACTCGCACACGCTCACACACACACACACATACACACACACACACACACACACACACACACACACACACACACACACGCATACACACAAAAAGTAAAAAATAAAAATATCATAGTCACATGTCTGGAAATAACTGATTTTTAAATAAGCCCAATTCTCCACTCCAGTCAGTCCTTGTCTAACAGAGATCAGAAACTAAATGCCAAGAAAGGCCAGAGAAATGTTTCAAGTTGAGGTGGGCCACATGGAAGCAGAGATGAACCTCCAGCAAGGGGACACATGATGAAGTCATCTTTGGCCTCTTTAGAGGGACAGAACAGGGAGTGAAGGCTGCTGAATAGAAAATGCACACTGTCAGCAAAGAAGTGAAAGTCCACTTCCTCAGTACTACCTCCCAAATCATAAGGCTGTGATTGACAGTTCTGCCAACTTCTCAAGAAAATTCTAATTGTGTGGAAGCTTTAATTTTTTTTAAAAGAAGTTTATGTTGGAAATTAGCTGGAAGCAGTGGTACATAACAGGCAATCTCAGTACTTGGTACCCTGAGGCAGAGGAACTTGGATTTGAGACCAACCTGGGGTACATAGTGTAGATGTAACCAACCGTCTTATTAAATAAGAAACACAGAACCAATGCAAAGAAGAAAGCCAAGAGGTCAGAGCTAAGAGCTAAAACCTTACCCTTCCTCCTGCAGTGGTCCTACCTCTCTGAAGGATGAGCTACTTCCTGTGTTAAAGTCTTTATATAGTTTCTGTTCTGCCTTCTCATTGGTTGTAAACCCAACCACATGACCGCCTCATCACGACCTGTCTGTATAGACCTCCAGGTGTTCTATGGTTGGTATTGAGATTAAAGGCATGTGTATCCAATGCTGGCTGTATCCCTGAACACACAGAGACTTACCTAGCTCTGCCTACCAAGTGCTGGGATTACAAGCGTACGCCACCACCGCCCTGCTTTCCTATGGCTTGCTAATAGCTCTGACCCCCAGGCAACTTTATTTATTAACATACTAATAACATTTTAGTACAAAAGAAAATATCACCATAACATAGTGAGACCTTGTCTCAAAAAAATCTCTCTCTCTCTTTTCCTCTCTCTCTCTCTCTCTCTCTCTCTCTCTCTCTCTCTCTCTCTCTCACACACACACACACACACACACACACACAGAGTGTTACAGGTTACAGTTGAACTACACACACATACAGTATTACAAGTTACAGAAGAGCTATAAACAGGTTTTAAAAGGCCACAGAAGAAGTTCAAGGTGCTGTGGGATGTTCTGTATGTTAAATGGTTGCTCTGATTGGTTAATAAATAAAACACTGATTGGCCAGTAGCCAAGTAGGAAGTATAGGCAGGACAAGGAGAGAAGAGAATTTTGGGAACAGGAAGGCTGAGGCAGAGAGACGCTACCAGCCGCCATGATGAGAAGCAGATGTTAAGATACTGGTAAGCCATGAGCCACATGGCAACTTATAGATTAATAGAAATGGGTTGATTTAAG
>CABHPQ010140971.1:0-17769 GCA_902168405.1 Peromyscus aztecus | reverse complement strand
GCAAAGCCTCCCCCGAGGACTGAGATCAACCTGGTAGACTCAGTCCAGGCAGGGCCAGTCCCCTCCTCCCAGGCCGAGCCAAGCTACCCTGCAAAAGACCCAGGTTTCAAACAGCCAACTCATGCAATGAGCCATAGGACCCGGTCCCACTGCCTGGATGCCTCCCAAACAGATCAAGCCAACCAACTGTCTCACCCATTCAGAGGGCCTGATCCAGTTGGGGGCCCCTCAGCCATTGGTTCATAGTTCATGTGTTTCCATTCGTTTGGCTGTTTGTCCCTGTGCTTTATCCAACCTTGGTCTCAACACTTCTCGCTCATATAGACCCTCCTCTTTCTCGCAAACTGGACTCCCAGAGCTCCACCCTGGGCCTAGCCGTGGATCTCTGCTTCCACATCCCTCAGTCATTGGATGGGGTTTCTAGCATGACAATTAGGGTGTTTGGCCATCCCATCATCAGAGTGGGTCAGTTCGGGCTGTCTCTCGACCATTGCCAGCAGTCTATTGTGGGGGTGTCTTTGTGGATTTCTGTGGGCCTCTCTAGCACTTTGCTTCTTCCTATTCTCATGTGGTATTCATTTATCATGGTCTCCTATTCCTTGTTCTCCCTCTCTGTTCTTGATCCAGGTGGGGTCTCCCGCTTTCCCAAGCTCTCTTTCCCTCGCCCCTTGCCCTTCATTTCCCCCACTTATGACCAGGCTGTTCATGAAGATCTCATCCATTTCTCCATCATTGGGCGATCCCCGTGTCTTTCTTGGGGTCCTGTTTTCCAGGTAGCCTCCCTGGTGATGTGAGTAGCAGATCCATCCATTTGCCTGCAAACCTCATGATGAAATAAATAAAATGTGGTACATATACACAATGGAATACTACTCAGCAGAGAAAAACTACAGCTTTTATTACAATGTTTTTGTCATTATCTTTTCAATGAGCATGACTGTCAAAAGCATGCCACTCCAGTGTGGTGATATATTGTGTACCCTAATAAAATTTGCCTGAAGATCAGAGAACACAAGTCACTAGATTAGACATAGAGGTTAGGCAGTGGTGACACACACCTTTAATCCTAGCACTCGGGAGACAGAGATCTGTCCGGATCTCTGTGAGTTCAAAGCCACCCTGGACTACATGAGATTGACTCAGTCTAGGAGAGAAACAGAGCCAGGCAGTGGTGGCACACAACTTTAATCCCAGTACTTGGGAAGCACACACCTTTAATCCCAGAACTAGGAAAGTTGAGAAAGGAAATGATACGGGACCATTTAGTAATTCATATTACACCCCAGGACAAGGTTGGCCATGTCTTCTTGCATTATATTTGTGTGCGTATGTGTATACAGATGTGAACGTGTATGAAGATGTACAAGTATGTGCAGGTGTGTGTGTGTTAAGGTGTGTATGTGTACACAGGTGCATATGTGTGCAGGTTCATTGTGTAAAGGTATGTTTGTATGTGTGTGTGCAGGAACATATATGTGCATGTTTGTATGGAAATCAGAAGTCATCCTTGGGTGTGTTGTTTCTTAGGATCCCAGCCTTATTTTTTAAAACAGGGTCTCTCAATGGACTGAAACTCATAGATTCTGCTTGGCTGGCTCTCTAGTGTGCCCCAAAGATCTGCCTGTCTTCATCTCTCTGGTAATGGAATTACAAGCATTTGCCACCATGCCTAAAATTATTTACCTGGGTTCTGGGGGATCAAACTCAGACTTGCAAGGCAAATCCTCAACACTTGCAAGGCAAACACTTTACCATGACCTCAGGAGCACATCTTGTTATTTTATTGATGGTTCTTGAGACCAACCCTAGGGTCTTGCTTTTGCTAGGCAAGAACCTTACCACCAAGCTTCATGTCCATCCCTGGAACACCTTACACTAAGGGATGGTAGGATGAAAGTGTCTGTGGATGGCAGGGAGAAACTGTGGGATTGCTATTTGAAGCTGCCCATCAGGAAAGGCCTCCAAGGTCAGGTCTTCCAGTCTCTCTTAGGTGCCTACTGTGTCAATCATGATAGCTGTGGACACTGGCTGCATTGTTGTAGTAGGTAAGAGTGAGCTAAATATTTTAACAATCAATAAAACAAATTAAAGAAAAGCTGCTCCAGAGGAATGAGAGCCCCTTTGGGTCTTTCAGAGGGTTTCTTTTAGTGCAAAGAACGTATTAGAGAATTCCTGGCACTGAGATGAAAACCATACACGTCCGGCTTCACCTGTCAGTCAGCAGCTCAAAACGTTGACAGTTTTACATGGCCAAATGGCTTGGAACAGATGGAGCAGGACCCGATGTGGAGAACTTCACATGATCATTACCCCGTATTACCCTGATTAAATGTGTTCACTCGTACTCATCTGTAATGAGCACTCATTAAAGGAGACAGCACTAAATATTCTTGAGGGAACTGACAGGCGGAAAAAGTTGCTTATTTATATTCAAATCATTTAGCTGCTGGAAAGGAAGTGTGATCTTTTTCACATGCAGCTAGATTGGTGCAGGCAGGCTTTTTAGCAGGTAAAGGCTGCAGCGTTCATCTTCTGCTTTCCAGCCACACACCCAGACGTTTACTTTGATATAGTCATCATGAAAGTGAGCAACAGGTTAATGCCCTTCCTAAGTGGGGGTGGGGCTCACACTTCATTATCAGGGGAACAATTCTCACTTTTAGAAACATGTGCATGTATTAAAGTTCTTGTATATTTAATAAGATCTTTCAAATAAGAAAGAAATGGATCCTTGACACTGCAAAACAGGCATCCTTTCTGAATATTCCTGGACCATAGCTCAGCCATGGAAAGCTGATATGGAATGTATGCCACTCAAAATTCACAACATGGTGGTTGAAAAACACCAGGCTCTTTCAGGCTAATCATTCTTCAAATCCCGTCATGTTCCCACTTGCCTGTGCAGTTGATCTCTGGGACTAAAATTGTTGTCATTAATATTCAGGCCACTTCCAAATACGTGTCCCTTCTCGTGCATTTATCCCCTTAATGCATTTGTGTGCTTCCCCTACCCCATTCAATGCTCTGGAGTTTATTCACACTGTAGCAATAATGGAGAAACATGATGCATTGAATGTAAGTCTTCCATGTACAGAACTGAAAGTCTTTACAAACAAGAATCCCTTAAGAGTCACAATGAGGAAAGCAAAGCCAGACAAGCTGCCCCTGGGGGATGAGAAAAGTCTCAGGTCCTTGCACTATTAACTTCGGCTCTACCCAAGTCCCTCTGTGGAATTCCAAATCACTGCTGCTGCTTCCTTCCACACCTGCCTCCTCTTCTCCTTCTTTTACTCCTCTCTTCCTCCCTTCCCCTCTTTTCTTCCCTGTTTCTTTCCTTCTCTTTCTTTTTTTCCCCATACCTCAACACATGCTCATGACGTGTATGGGGGGTGGGGAAGACACTATTCTAAGCATAGAATATGGAGTGAGGAATAAAATTACAGTCTCCATCATCTTGGAAATTGCATGGCAGTAGGGAAGACGGGAATAAAAATGTGAAAAGTAATTACGGGGTCCAGGTAATGCAGAAAGAAACATGTTCTAGCGCATGTGGTCAGAGAAGGGGCCTCCTACAGGAAGATGATAAGAGACTTGGATAGCAAGCCTAGGGATGAGCATTCCAGGCAGAGAGAGCAGGAGGTAGAATGTTCCCGATTCCCCGCATAAAAGAGCACGGAGCTATCAAGGAACCAAAGTTCAAACCACTGCATTCCCTGGAGCAGCCCAGACAAGAGAAAGGACCCAAGAAGGAGATGCTCCTATGGGTGGACATGACTAGATAATCAAGGCCACAGGAGCAACTAGAGTTCAATGTTAATGTGTAGAATTCATTGCAAAGTTTGGTTGAAGGGAAATACTATACAGGAAGACCTAGACTCTAAATCGTAGCTTATGCCTTTAATCCTAGGACTAGGGAAAGGGAGGCTATATGAGTTGAAGGTTATATTGGTTTGCATAAAAAGTTCCCAGCCAACCAGGCTAGGTAATGTGACCTTGTCTAGAAGAACAAGAATAAGATTAAGAGTAACAATAAAATATAGTGGGTAGCTGTTCCAGCTTTGACCTGGAAGTACTACCCCCATTGAGGCTTCTGGTAACTGTCAAGCCTACAAGGTGGGGCTGAGACAGGAGCCCTTAAGACCTGAGATCCAGATGTGCCGGCTTTCTTGGTTCCTGGATCCTGGATGCTGGAGGAGATGCCGAGAAGAGTTCTCCAGAGAAGACCACTGGACTGCACTTCACCTCTCCCAGACCCTGCAACCTATTCCTTTACTTGTAAGTTACCCCGCAAATAAACCTCCCTTTTAACTATGTGGAGTTCCCTTAATACTTCCACCAATAATAAAAGAATAAGAATAAAAGTAGGAGGAGGAAAAGAAAAGTCATGCCTTTTGGAGAAATACGTAGAAGTCAGGAGAGAACAAACATGGAGCAGAAAGCACTGACAGCTGCAGAAGATTTCAGCAAGGGATATTACTAGCTTAAATGAGATTGCAACTGACTAGAAGAAAGGAGTGAGTGGATTGGGGATGTATTCTGAAGCTAGAAGCAACAGGAATTTCCTTTGGCATTGACAGGAGGAAGGAGGAAACAAGAAATCAAAAATTACTTCTAGGTCATTGGTATGAACACTGGTCCTGCTTTGTAGTTGGTTATTTTTTATTCTGCCTGGCACCCATCTCCCATATAAATACACAAAGACTTATTCTTTCTTATAAGTGCCTGGCCTTACCTTGGCTTATTTCTAGCCTGCTTTTAAAATTATCCCATCTGCCTTTTGCCCCTAGGCTTTTACCTTTCTCTATTTCTGTATATCTTTTCTTTCCTTCTTATTCTATGTCTGGCTGTGTGGCTGGCCCCTAAAAAAGCAAAGAGTGAAAAATACCCAACTACATTTGGCATATCAGTGTGGGGCTTAAATAATCCATGTAGTACAAAAAAAAAAAAAGTACACAGCTCCGGAGCTTCTGTCAGATAGTGAGTCCTTGAGCAGCTGGTAGGGTAAGTTAAGTAAAAACAAAAAACTAAGTAAAAATGCCTGCCACAGTGGCATCCTTCAGCTAGAAAGGTTGAATGCAATTCCCAGTCACACACTTCCAACCAGCCCGCAAGCTTTAGGCTTGGCTTTCATGATCCCAGAAGAGGGCAGAGCAAGCTATCAAAGCTGCATGGAGATCCTAGCCATGCCATTTAGCAGTTTCTTGCTCATGCAGACAAAAAAAAAGACTAGAGATATGCAGTAAAGATACATCTAGATGGAAAAAACCTCTAAACAGGATACAGTGTGCTTAGCAATATGTATAGACTTAAGAAAGGAAAAAAAACTGTATAGACAGTCATAGAAAAAAGTTAAAAATAATAAAGTAAAGTCCTTCAAGAGAAAAGTAAAGTAATAAAAGAAAAGAATATGCCACATAGAGATGGGAAATACACAGGGAGTCTGGATCCTGTATGTTGCTGTACTGACCTTGAATTTTTTTTTATTGTTGATAAGCAAACAACAGCTAAGAGACATGAGATTGAAAGAGGAACTAATGAAATAAGTTAGCCTAGATATTTTAAGAATTACTTAACTTTAAAATGGAACTCAAAAATGCATTGTTTCAAGGAAGAGGTTTTGCTTTTTTTTCCCCCACAGGAGACAGAAGACTGTGGATTCCTTCTGGACTGATATGGATTAGGTTTGATGGGGGAGACCTCCTGATACTTGACAGGTGATATCTATCAGCAAAGGCTGGTCTTCTCAGGACTTGGCCACTGTCTCAGTTTTCTCAGGGACCTCTAAAGCTGCCTTCACCTGTAGACAACAGGAAGCAGCCTGGAGAACACAACACCCACATTTCCAAGAGATGTGGTGGATGGTCTTTGGTTATTTAGTGGTTTATGGATGTTTGGTATCATTTAGGAGAATAGAGTATATTGATACAAATTTAAAGTTATCTTTGTTATACTGTATATATGTTTCTACTCTTGTTTGAGGTATTGTACTTATGCAGCTTATTTAAAAATGCAATGTATAATTAAGAAATGAGGTTAGTAGTTAATTTATAATAATCAAATTTGTAGTCACATTAGGTATGTTTTCAAGATAATATAGAGGTATATTTTAGACAGATGATTCTCAAACACTTCAAAGACCTACAGAATGGCACTAAAGAGGTTTAATAACCTAAGGTTTTTCATGACAATGAGACATATCTGCTCCTGGAAGCACCAATTTACTTCATAAAAGGATGATGGATGTTGAAGAAACTCTACATGGAGTTTGCTTTCATTGTGGCAAGGTTAACCATTTGGCCAAGAAACTGCCTTTGCCTTGAGCATTGGCAATGTGCTGCGTAGACTGGACACGCAGGACCCACAGTAAAGTGACTGTTGAACTTTTCCAAAACAAGGCAGGATGGTCCTTCAGGGTTCCTGCTTCACGGAAGAATCTGCTGGACATTCTACAGGACACACAGGAAAGAGACTATTAAACTTTGCCAAAATAAGGCAAGACAGTCCTTCAAATTTCCTGCTTCACTGAAAAGTCTACCAGATATTCCAGGTCTGTAGGTCAAAGATGGATGCCCTAACATTGCAGAAGAACTTTGGGTGACTGTACCAGCAGCCAGATGTCTCTGTTGTTAGGTAATACATCCTTCTGGGGTCTTTGATGGAGTTAAAAACTAAATAGTTAGAGTTATTTTTTCCTTAGTTATGATAGAAAGTAAATTAGGTATAAAACTTTGGAATCACCAAGATAGGATAGATAACAGAGTATTTTCTTTGAATTTGCTAAACACAAATGGACTGAATATGGCAAATGTAATTCTTACTTGATAACTGTTTTTGTTGTATGTAGTTTTACTATATTTAAGTTAAAACCTTTTATTTATATTTAGACAAAAATGGAGAAATGTTGTGAAATATTAGTTGAAGATGTGTTACATTTGTTTATGCTCTGAAACATTTACTTAATGATGCAAAGATTTGCTGCATTCTTTTATGTTGCATTTGTTTAACTCTGTGAAGCTGTTATTTTCCTGTCTAAAACTCCTGGTTGTCTAATAAAGAGATGAATGTCCAATAGCTATTCAGGAGAGGGACAGGTGAGGCTGCCAGGCAGAGAGAATAAATAGAAGGAGAAATCTAGAGAAGACAGAGGAGCAAGAAAAGGAGGAGAGGAGGACACCAGGGGCCAGCCACACAGCCAGACATGGAATAAGAAGAAAAGAAAAAATATACAGATATAGAAAAAGGTAAAGGCCCAGAGGTGAAAGGTAGACAGGATAATTAAAGTTAAGAAAAGCTAGCTAGAAATAAGCCAAGCTAAGGCCAGGCATTCATAAGTAAGAAAAAGTTTCCATGTATTTATTTGGGAGCTGGGTGCCGGGCCCAAAGAGTAAAGACTCAAAGACCAAAGAAAATAAATTCAACTATGCTACTAGCTAAGACAGGGAAGATTAGAGAAAAGTTAAAATCAAGAATTTCACTGTAGAGATGATCCACCAGAAATGCTTATGAGGTTAGAAAGGTTACTAAGCACTAAATAGTAAGTTTGGAGCCACACGATTAGGAAAACACTTTCAGAATTGGCTATCATGAAGATGGTCATTAGTCAGGAAGCTGGGTTAAGACTACATGGAAGAGACTGCTGAATGGAAATCTGAACAACATAATGCTTGTGTGAATTCGTGTGACTGACTGTCCCCTCTACTACCAGCTCTCTAGAAGGAAGCCCTGATGAAGTAGTACTTGCATGCCTGACAGCAATCTTAGCAGCCAGGGATCGTAAACATGTTACTGATGACTGCAGCTATTTGCTCTTTCATTTAAAACATTTGTCCCTTTATTTAGAAGGAAGATTGATCTAAAGGTTTTTATTGGTATTGAATATGGTAAATTCAATTATCCATGTTTTGCTGTGCTTACCAAAAACTATTAATATTTGCAAGTTTCATCTGTGTCAGAAAATGTAAATTGCATGGGAATGATCTGTTATTCAGAAGATGGAAAGAATGCACAGTGAAAGCATGTAGGGCCGCAGGCTTTGAGGACAAAGCATAATACTTATAATTGGTCTAGTGTTTAAAATGCTAAGCAACAGAAAATGAGCATCCGTTTGCCCTTCTGACAACACTATGAAATCAATATTCTCTCTGCTTTAGTTAGAAGTAAATTGAGGAGCAGAGAGATTTGGGGATTGTGCTCAGTCATGCCAACAGTAACATTGTTGAGATGTAGAATGTAGTCTGACCACTTCATCACTAGGCTCAGGGAACATCCACCAATAAGGGAGATAGGAAAGCTGCAGCTTTTGCCTGGTCAATGCCGCTTCCTGTATTTACATGGCCTTTCTTTGGAAGAACTCCCTTTCCTTATACTCTTGTCTATGACATTGCAGGGTACCAGCTCCATCTCTGAATTCAAGAATGAATCTACTCATGTGTGAAAATTAATATATCACTCACATGATAAGAAATATCCATTCAGGGATCAACATGAGGCCCATATTTGCTGTCTCAATTAATCCTCAAAGTTTAGGTTGAGCAATCTGATCAAGACACTCCTCTCTGCACTGGAGATGCTTGCAGCCATCTTGCCACTATGAGACATGAACTTGTCTAAGAAAGGGTCTACCTCCCAGTCAGAAAAACAAGAACTCAAGACTGGGTGCTGCTCAGGGTTCAGCTCTGGGACAGCCTCTCATTTAATACTGACCTGGACATTTAAATGAACTCATAAGTTAGCAGTTGTTATTGAGCTAACTAACCCTCAGGTGGGTTTTTGCTGACTGGGGTATATTCTAATGGCTGTGGGCTATATGGAAAAGCAATGATGTCCTTTCCATGTCTCACATTTAAGAATTCGAGTCAGAAAAGTTATCTGCCTAAAGCCAACCATTTAGTGAACCCAGGGCTCAAACCTGTGATCTCTAAATTAGAGTGCTCTAGTCACTGGACTTGGAGTTTTCTTTAATATATCATTAGAATAATTATTTTAAAATGAAAACATATAGAACTTTTAGGGTCTTTGTCCACTCACTTATTCCTTCTCCATCACATACTCACTCTGGCATCTCAGATTGGATCACACCACAAGAAATTTATAAAGCATAAGGTTGCCATATGGGTATCCAAAGTTTAATTTATTCCCCACCAAAAATAATACCTTTGGCAGTGACTGACTGTTCTTTATCTAGAAGATGCATGGTCAAATATATTTTAAAACACATCTGTAAGGATGTTGGTTGCAACTGTTGGATTGGACATATGGTTCAAGAGGATCATATGTCTGCTGTCTTGAAACTCACAGCATCATTTTTGCCCTTGTCAAATCTCTCTTTTATTCTGTAATTTATTTTCTTGCCTCACAGAGATGGGAATCCTGCCCAGAAGAGGGAGTGAAACGACAGGACCAGGCTCCAGGGTTTTAGTCACAGAGCTCTCCATGAGTCTTGCTTCATGGCTGCACGAAGCAGCCTTCCACTATTTTTGTCAACCCCTGGAAGCCCCAGGTTGCTACACTTTGCTTTGTTTCTCCAGAGCTCAGGAATGAGTTTTGTGGTTTCTTATTTCATGTAGCTGGAGTGACCTTGAGTAACCTTTGCATGTAGAAATAGACATACACGTGTGGTTAGCTACAGGGATGTTCTAGAAGAGGGCCTGCGTGGCCAATAATGAACAAAGTTAAGCTTTTTACCCTTTGAAAGGTGCTTATGGTGAGATATTAGTACTGTATAAACTTTGTGGGTTTTCTTGGGTTGTAAAATATTATTTTATCTACTACTTGCATTAATTTGAACATGGTTGTTTCTATAAAGCTCAGGTTGAATCTGGTTACCCCTGCAACAGTATGGAGAGGTGGGGGTTCTGAGGAGTTTACAGGCTATTGGGAAGAGCTAATGCCTTTCCTTCAGGAGAGAGGGTGGTTCCAAGCCAACCTAACTGTTCTTCCTTATGCTATCACCCTTCTGCTTTTCTGCTAGGTCATAGCACTAGGTCTCTGGCAGATGCAGCCATCCAATTTTGATTTTCAAGCTTCAGAACAATGAGCTCAATAAAATTCTTCCCTTTAAAAATTACCCAATATCTGGAATTATATTATTAAAACAGAAAGAAGAGTGGGATGCCACCTGTTGTGTACATTTGAGACAGATGGGTAGTGAGAAAAATCTATGACCAAGATATAGAGTGAATCTCACAGATTCAGAAGAAATAAAAAGTCATGGTTTTGGTTGTTTGGATTCAATACAGGAAATTTAACAGAGGACCACATCACATCAGATCTGTAAAGGATAGTAGCAGAAACTTGTTCCAACTCTTTATTTGATGTGAAAGAAATTGGAATTCTAGAAATGACAGGAGATACTCTGTGCCTTGTTTGGGGGTGTTCATATACCAGGATTCTAGAACATGAAATTCTGTGAGTTTCTTTGGCCTAATTTCAACCATGGCAAGCTGTGGTGATATTTTATTTGTGCAACCCAATAAAATTTATCTGAGGATCAGAGGAAAAAGCCAGCCACTATATTAAACATAGAAGTCAGGCAATGGTAGTACATGTCTTTAACCCTATCATTCAGGAGGCAGGGATATGTCTGGATCTCTTTGAGTTCAAGGTCACACTGGGAACAGAGCCGGGTGTAGTGGTACACACCTTAAATTCCATGACTAGTTAACCATAAAGGTTTGGAGGTCTGTACAGACAGGAAATGACAGAGCTGGGTAGGAAGAGGAAGTGATGTAACTGGACAGAGAGGGCAAATCAGATGGCAGAACAGCAAGGCATACAGGCATGACTATGCAGGAAGTAGGTCTCTTTTAAAAGCTGAGAGTCAGTAAGGTGAGGTTGGCTTGTGGCTTTTCCTATTCCTCTGATCTCTCAGGTTTTAACCCCAATATCTGGCTCCAAGTTTTTTATTTAATAAGACTGTTTAGCAATTTGTCTACAGCGAGCTCCACCAGAGCACAGCAAGACTCGTGACCATGTGATTGAGGTGAGCTGTGCATACCCACACACATGCATCTGCATCTCCCCTTTGTTGACTCAAAGACCAGAGAGGTGTCTGGAGGCCTGTCTGGAGAGCATGGAAGAAAGCAAAGGAGCACACAGCAGTAGTGACCGAGGCCATGAGTGACAGTGGCCTGAGATGTGTTAACTGCAGCAACATTGGAGAGGGGGTAGTAACAGTCTTCTGCAGTCATTAATACCCTTTGCTTGGTACGCTGGGCTCCCTACATTTTATAACATGCGTGTGTCATGTCATGAAATTCCACTTCTCAATTATTATGAGTCTGAATATTGTCTTGTTTCAGTTAAATACACAAAGCTAAGTGTGGGTTCTGAGGGTCTTTAAAAATGTTCATTGAATTTGTTCTTTGATAACTTCATACACATAGAAAATGCAGTCTGGTGTGGATGTCTGTGGTCTGTGCTGTCTCCAGAAATCATGTGTAAGTTCACGATCCATCCTCCTACTGACTGTAAAGGGCAAGGAAGCTGCTTTTGCCACGGTGTTGATGACTGCAGACTCATAGCTGAGAAAGAGGGACATGGAAGGCTTCTGTGACAATCCCTACCCCCATCCCACCCTCCCTAGAAGTAACAGCCTAGACAGAAAGCCACTGAAGAGAACTCTTAAAAATTGTGATAGGGATGCTGGATGTAGCTCTCCACAATTGATGGTTCTGGAAAGGAACAGGTGGGAGAGGACTAAGTTTTCTTTAATGAGCTGGCCACCTGGAGTTTGACATTCTCCAATGAGTATATGGGCAAGACAAATTGCACTTGTTTTTTTGTTTTGTTTTGTTTTGTTTTTTTTTGCTGTTGTTGTTATTTTGTTTTTTTATTTTTCTTCTTTTTTTTTTTGCAGGGGAAGGTCACTGAAGGAGGGGTTTGAGAGGATTGGAAAGTGAAGGTGCTCAGGGTTTGTGATATAAAATTCCCAAATAATCAGTAAAATTATTATGAAAAAAAGAATAAAACCAAGCTCAACAAGGAACAAATGTCCCCCCGTAACGTTAACACTCCGGTTCTGGTCTCGCTGCCACCCCTGCTGTGCCCTACCTCCTCACTGCACGCTCCTTTCCCACATGCATGACCTTTCTTGGATGTTTTGTTTGGTTTTCAGTTTTACTGATTTTGCTCTTGACAATTTCATGTTGCATAAGGTAGTGCTGATTATACTCTCCCCCACTGGCTCCTATCTCCCCTCTAACTATCCACCCTCTCCTCCATCTCTATCACTCACTTTCCAAGATTTGGGACTTTGGGTTGTATTTTGAAGCCACTTAGTTTGACCAGGTCCCTCTGTGTGAGCAGTGGATGAGAACTATTTATTGGAGCCTAATGGGCTCCTAGGTGGGTTTATGACCAAAAACTATGATTACTCCTCCCTAAAAGCCATCAGTAGCCAATAGTTCAACATGGATTGCCAGGCCCTATGGACTCCTTCTTAAGCCTCGATTGATTGTTGGTAGGCTCAGTCTTGTGCAGGCGCATTGTAGACAGCAATATCTGCTATAAGGTTAAGGCAACATTGTCTGTGCCCTGCCCAGGAGAGGCTTTCATGTCCTTTCTCCCTGTCTTCTGGCTCTAAGATTCTCTCTGCCCCTTCCTCCCCTGTGATGATGCCTGAGCATTAGAGAGGGTGGTATAAATGTCTTGTTTAGGGATGAGCACTCAGTTGTCACGTATTCCAAGCTCCTTGGATAGCCCTGTGTCTGTGCATTCACAGCTGTAATTGCGAAATGAAGCTTCTCTGGTTAAAGCTGGGAGAAAGTAGCACTTTTCTGTAGATATAAACATAAATATTTAGGAAAGCAGTTTGGTGCCTTGTCAACTTAGCTAAATAAAGTAGTGAGCTCTCTCCTAGGGCCCAAGACTTCCTCAGCCACGGTTGTTTGTTTGGGGCAGGTTTACAGTGTCTGGTGTGAATTCCCTCCAGTGGACCAGGTCTCAAATCCAATCAGAGAAAGACAATGCTGCTTTTTAAACGTATTTTCCTCCCTACATAAAACATAATTCAGGCGATTAGAGATCCTGGTGATGAAGGTATAGAGCTGTACAACATCAACCAGCAAGCGCTCGGGTGCGACTTTGGCTACATTTAGTCCACTCTTTATTTCCTAGCTGTGATTTAACACAGAGATTCATAAAGCTTGCTTCCTCCTACAACCTCACACAACTGTGAAATAAATACGTTGGGCCATAAAAACAAGATGAGCTCCGATCTATTTCAAAAGTAATTGTTGTCAGATATATTTAAAGCACATCATTCTTGGATGTAAAGCAGAGAAAGCCAAAGCAATCATGGGTACACAGCAGGTTGAAGTGCGGTGGGAAGAAGCCAAGAAGCAACAGAAAAGAGCAATCCTGATGATATGCACTTACACTGGGGAGGTTCACATTCTTCCTGTTGACCAAGATTGATGGCAACTGGCACGAAGGCCAAATTTGAGTTTCTAAATACTTCTAAAACCAAATGAAGGAGCCAGTTTCTATGCATGTTTTATCTTCCCAACACTCTAGCAGGGCTACGCCATCAAAGATCTGCAATGTCCCTGTTTCATCTCATGTGGGCTGAGGCTTGGCAGGAAGATCATGAACACATACATGCTTTCCATAAAGGCAGGTGACAATCTCCATGTGCTGAGCCAAGGCATCTAAATTATGGGACCATGAGGCCGTTGCTGTAGGTAGCAGCAGGGGCGGCATAGTCAGGCTAGGCTTTCAGGGGTCCCTCATTGGTTAACCCTAGAGGGAAATATCAAGGTCCAGAACATGCTTTGCAAAGTAGAGTCTTTTCAAAATGAAAAGCTCAATTGCTATCATTCTTTAATTAGCAACTTATGCCATGATACATGTAAGTAGCAGTGACCAATGACATCTTTGAAGCATTTAGACCTCAAGTCAAATTCAGCTCTGCAAAGCCCTGTGCTTGTGTGCAGGCAACAGATTCAGAAACTAGGAAACCTCAAAGGGGCTCTGGTCTTATTAGTATCTCTAGTCTTCTCTGCAAAGCTTTCCCCCTACTGCTCACTGTTGTATGTTCTAACACCCTTTATCGGGCAGTTCTTACAATGAGTGTAACCTAAGGGCCACAATTCCTTGTTGCTAAAGGAAAGCTAGAAACAGGTGCTTAACTCCAAGCACCAGCGTCAGAAACATGCCTGGTGAAAGCAGCATAGGAATTACTTTTTTAGTAAGAGCAGCCATCACTTTTGGGGCAATGCTTTTGTTTGCCCATTGAGCAAATATTTGTTTGACCCTGTCAAACGCCAAGCATACAGTTGCTATGTGGCCCCAGCAATGCATGGAAGTAGCAGGGTGATGCGAAGGGCATCATATCTATTCACAGAGCAGAGTACCAGTCACTGCCTCTTTAAAAGGTCATCTCCCCATTTTTGGCCAGAATATGGCAAATGCGGTGTAGAACACTATAATGTTGCACAAGAACTGGAAGTATTTGCCAAAGAGTTATGCAAAGTTTTTTTTTTTTTTTTTTTAGCAGCTCTAATTGCATTACCTCCATGTAATTTCTCAGGGCGATCCTGGCCACATCTCCTTTTCCCACAATGACTCCTGCACAATGGCTTTCCTCCCTCCTCTCTGGAATGTAACTTTAACACCTTCCATTTTCTCATATTTTTGTAATTCAACCAAGAGTCAGCAGCAACATGTCCCAGGGCAAGCTCTGTCTCAAATATGAAGTTTTCATGGAACATAAATATGGCTGCATATTTTTGCATCATGCAAAAGTGTGTTGAACACTGAGTTACATTTACATTTGCTTTCCATTTGTTTTTTAAGAGGCCAAAATATGCAAACTACATCTACTCTTGTCAATGTCTTAGAGCAAAAGAAAATTTTATTAAAGTTATGTGTAATATTCCAGATTTTTCTGAAGTTATTTTATAAGGCAGCAATAAAAAAATAATAAAAAGCTATTCCTTACCTGAAGAGAGAATGTCCAACAATTGCAGCTATCTATTAAAATGAAGTATAGTTGCCTTCATGTAAATATGCTTTGCAAAGCAGGGTCTTTTCAAAATGAAAACCTCAAATGCTATTATTCTTTTATTAGCAACTTATACCATGATACATATAAGTATCAGTGGCCAGTGACATCAGTGGTTGCAAATGAAAGCCTAATTATAAGTTATTTACTGCCCAAATGGAGACAATTACAGAGTTTGTGATTGGTCTTAGAAATACTATATAAGCAAATAAATTTCTAATAAGAAACCAAGGACAGTTAGTGATATCTAAGAAGTTTTTGCTTGATATATAAAAGTAGTAAAACAGTCATAGAGTTTGTGTTTTCTAACATGATAGAAGAGAAACTATTCTAGCGTTGCTCAAGAATTTTAATCCAATATAGGTGCAGGACTTGTTCACAGCTACCTTCATCAAGGGAAACTTTGCTTTCCTTGTTAAGGAGTCATTAAAATTAGCAACTGCCCTTTAAAAAAATAATCCACTAAGTCTAGCTAGTGCTGACCACATGCAAGAGTGTGGGACCATCCACTAGAGCATGGGGAACCTACCAGTGGCCACATTCTCAGAAGGAAAAGGATTCTCTTTTCCCTAGGAGCAGCTATCCACTGCAACAGTTCCTTGGTAAGAGATGAGACCTAAAGATCTGCCTATTTACTGGGGGAAGTATGAGGGGAATTGGAAGGGAGAAATGTAGGGGGTAGATCTAATCATATTTTATTTTATGCCTGCATGAAATTCTCAATAATAAAGCATTAAAATCTGCACTTGTGCCTTTTTTTTAAAAAGCAAAAAATTTTATTATGGGAGAAGAAAATAAAAGTCACAGTGTAAAGATCCTGCACACTGACCATGAAGGGTGGGTGAGTCCATTGCTACAGTGTTGCCCAATCCTCTGTGGAGGTCTAGAGTTATCATATGTCATCATCAGAGCTTCTCTCTATATAAATCATGTCAGACCTGGGAAGGGGCCAAGTAACCAGCTCTGAAACTATCATTGAACTGATTCTCACTATGTTAAGTCTGTATAAAAAGTTATACTTTAAATAATGGGCTCAATAATTATTCATAGGCAGATCTCTATAAAGAGTAATAAGGACTTGGGTTTCAGAGGATAGACAAGCTAGAGACAGGGGAGAGAGAATGTATGGCATCACTTCACAATGACTTAGGGACATCAGATATTCCAGATACTAAACTGACAAGAACTACTCACTTGCAAGACTGGGCCAACTTTACTCACTTGGAAGAGTAGGCCAGCCTCTAGTTTGTGGGGATTCCCCTGCTTCTTCTGCATTGTCCATGCTGGGATTACAGGCTTACACCACCACCCCTGGCCAAGGCAAGCACACTTCAAGAAATATCTAACATCTTAGAAATTTCATCTCTTGAAAGAGTAAACCCAAACCTGAACTTACAATTATACATACAATGTCAAGAGTGAATGTGGTTCCCCTCTGTTGAGGTGGTGCTCTGCCCTTAGCTCCCATGTGAATTTTAAGAATAAAGGAAACTTTACATTAAATGTGCCAACCTAAGATTCACAGACATACATCTGTGACTCAGGAGTGTGGTGATATTGTCTTCCCCAAAATATTGTGTACCCTAATAAATTTATCTGGGGTCAGAGAACAGACAGTCACTAGATACAGAGGCTAGAAAATGGTGGCACTGACACCTTTAATCCTAGCATTCCAGAGGTAGAAATCCCTCTGGATCTCTGTGAGTTCAAGGCCACATTGGAAACAGTCAAGCATGGTGACACACGCCTTTAATCCCAGAAAGCGAGCCTTTAATCCCTGGGAGTGGTGGTAGAAGGCAGAAAGGTATATAAGGCATGAGGACCAGAAACTAGAGGCATTTGGCCTGGTTAAGCATTGGGCCTGGTTAAGCTTTCAGGCTTCTAGCAGCAGCAGTTCAGCTGAGACCCATTCTGGATGAGGACTCAGAGGCCTCTAGTCTGAGGAAACAAGACCAGCTGAGGATCCGGCGAGGTGAGGTAGCTGTGCCTTATTCTGTCTCTCTGACCTTCCAGTGTTCACCTCAATACCTGGCTCAGGTTTGATTTTATTAATAAGACTCTCTAAGATTCATGCTACACAGGAGCCTCCAAACCTCCTACACCATTCCCATTCCACCTGGAGCTGAGCCCCTGGGATTAATGTCACCTTGAATGTAGCAAAGGAACCCTAAATGCCCCGCTGCATCTTCCCACCTGCACCCTCAGAGATGCCTCTCAGCTTCACATGCCAGTCTATCAAAACATGTGTTGACTGAAATTTATTTTGTGTATATTCATATAGCTACCTATTACCATGTAGGAAATGAGATCTAATGTTTACGTTCCTATAAAGGTATCCTCTGCCTCCCAGAAGCACTTCCCAGCATGATTTGCACAGGCATGTCTCTGTGACAGAGTGCCTGCCAATGGAATGAGGCTGTATCAGATGTGTGCACTTCTGACCCATAAGAACTGTCTAAACACTATACCCACCTCCTTCCTTCTCCCCTGACTGGAGAGGGCTGAATGAGAAAGAGCAGGGAGGGTACAGGGAGAAGGGCGTAGTTTCCAGAATGATTCTATGGAGCAGACTCAACAACTCACCTGCCCCAACAAATCACAACGAACTGAAAAATGAGTGAGAAATGACCCATGAAATCCGTCACTGTATTAATACAATTTGAGAGCATTTATTTCACAGTTAACTCTAACTAATAATACAACCCTAAACAGTTTTTAGAATTTTGATTTACTTTTAAAACTTGCTTTGAATTTTTCCTTTTTTT
>CABHPQ010140970.1:13709-33473 GCA_902168405.1 Peromyscus aztecus | reverse complement strand
GTATGTATGTATGTATGTATGTATGTATGTATGTATGTATGCATGTATGTATATATGTATTTGCAGTTTGTAGACAGGATAAATTATGTTATGTGTTAATACTCAAATCCCGCTAACAAAAGCATTTGGCATTTATCTTTTCTATTGCACTAGTATGCTTCCAGTGTGTTCTCTTTCTTCCTGTGCTGTTCAAATGCCAATATGTTGAGTTTAATAGAAGTATTTAAATAGCTTCCCAGTTTCCCATTATTGCCATGACTCATGGGCTATTTCATAATATCCTGAAGTTTGGTTGTATGTAGTGCTTTGAAACTTTCGTTGTTTTGGACATTCCTAAGTTGATGACATTATAGTAAAAAGCTTTAGTTATGGTTCTAGTGACTTCCTTAGGACTAATTCCCACAAAAAGAGAGAGTTACAACCACATTATGAATATTTTAGAGCACTTAGTACATATTTACAAACTCTCAACAAAAGAACCTGACCCTTTTTCTTCCCCAGGCAGGACCGTATGTCCCAGGTTTATAAACAGCAGGACGTGAAGGGATGACTAGAGGCCTTCTGGCCAGGAGGAAAGTATTTAAAGAGGTGTACACACACAGCATTTCAAAGCTCCAGTCTAACAAAAATCTGATGACAAATTTGGAATGGCTTCAAAAGGAGTCCAGTAGATGAGGATATTGACATTTTTTTTTTTCATTTCTGAGCCCCTAGGGGGCAGAGGTGATTTAAAAGCCAAGAGGACATCTTTAGAATGGCAGATGAGTTCAATGTAAGGGGGAATTCTTTTTAATAATTCTGGACTCATCAACAATGTGATCAGTTAACTAGTAGACTAGGGTCAGACTAGTATATCTCTGAAAACATCCAAAAAGAGAAGTTGGATGGACAGTTCTTGAGAAAGTCTTAAAGGGCATGTTCATCTCAGCTAAGTGATCCAACTCCATGTGATGTAAAGTCACCTCATGCTTGTTCCATGTTGTTAATCTCACAGCTAGCATATATTGATTGATTCTCTACTAACAATGCTTTTTAAGATTACTAAAACTATCAGCATGAGTTTAATAATAATTTTTTTTGAGATAGGGTTTCTCTGTATAGTTTGGTGGCTGTCCTAGATCTCACTCTGTAGACCAGGCTGGACTTGAACTCACAGAAATCCACCTAGCGCTGACTCCTGAATGCTGGGATTAAAGGCATGCACCAACCGTCACCTGGCTCGATAATAATTAGCTTTAGTTTTTCTCTTCCCTTTTCGAGGCTCTTTACTATCTTATCTTGGGCATGTGAGGAGGGTAAATGATACATGAAAACTCGGTTTAAGTATCTACATATGTTGTATAATAAGCCAATATCCTAGTTATGTTTACATCACTGTGACACAGTGCCCAAGACACACAACTTAGAGGGAGGAATGATTTACTTTGGCTCATGGTTTCAAAGGTTCCAATTTACACTTGCTTGGCCTTTTTGCTATTGGCCTGGGGTGTCATAGTGCATCACGGCAGAGACATGTGTAGAGGAGCCCTGTTAGTTTCTTTGTAACCTGGGAGTCAAGAGAGAGGAAGGGGCCAGGGGTCTAATATCTATCTTCTTCAAGGCATTCCCCTGTGACTTAACTTCAGGAAGATTCTCTCTTAATGTGCTACCATCTCCCAAGAGTTCCATGGGGAATAAGCCTTTAGCACATCAGTCTTTGGAGGATACTTCACATCCAAATTACAATAATTGGGGAGGAAAAGGTAAAGGTCAGACAGAGGACTGGGGAGTGGAAGGAAACAGAATGAAATTAATGACACAGAAACAGATGTTTCAGCCCATTTGAACAAGGCATGGCACAATCCCTTGTCTTGGGAGTGAGCTCTGTCCCCATTCCCTTTTCATGCCAGCATATCCTCTCCAGTTTATGCTGACTGTCCTTCCCACTCTCCTCCCTCCTAAGGAGCCTAGGCATGCACTAGAGTCCTCGTATTTGACAATACGAGGACAGGGACTCTCAGGTGACAGCGGGAGAAGTTGTTCAAGGGAGGGTCAATTTGCCTTGATGAACATTGCATTGGACAGAAGAGGTGGTCAGAAAACACTATAGTCTTTGAACAAATTCAAGAATGTTTAGAGGTGGGGTAGGGAGACATTTCCATACATTCCATGAACAAAAATGAACAGAAATTGCCCAAGGACATTCTAATGGGAAACAACTGATGTGGAGTATATCGTGAGGGAGGTCATGAGGTTTAAGTACATATTGTAACTCATGAAATGACTAGATGTCCTGTGTCTGAGTAGCAGGAAGTAGGTCAGTCTGGGCCATTAAATATTTGAATTATATGATATAATTAGAAATAAGGACCATTTGAATCCTCACTAGACCCAGAAAACAGGTATATGATCCCCAATCACAATAGTTACTCAGTTGGATGTAGACTTAGAAATGACCAGAAACAATTCTATTAAAAGAGGCATTTAAAAGGGAGACCATTCCCTCAGAGCACATTTTCTAATCAGCTTGGCTGTCGCCTTTAGGCTCAGTAAAACAAACTCATGCAGTGTAAGTATGTTCAGCGACTGGGCCTGTTCCCAGGTTGTGAGACATTCAGCAAAAATCCAGTTATTATTAGATCTGCACGCAGGCTTTTGTCAGAAGGCCTCTTGAACTGTTAGGAAATCGGAGTGCAAATTGATAATGACACACTACACATCTCTGGCTTGGCAGCTCTCTCAAGGCTGCTGAGATACCCCAGGACCAGCTTCCATGGTTTCATGCCAGCAGCCTGCTGCTCAACACTCGTTCCTTTCCTAAGCCACTGTGACAAATGCATTCTTCTCTTGCCTACAAGAGGCAAAAGGAGATGGATTAAGGAGGATGTTTGAACTGAGACTATTAATTTCCTTTTAGTGTGCATTCAAGTCAGAGCCCTTTCTCAGAGAACCTTTTGTGGCTTCATAAAATTACAATGTTGGCTACTGGGCTGCCTTACCCAAAGCACAAATTTGGATTCTAAAGAAAACGTACGTACTTTGTATGAAGAAAGGGGAGAAATGAGTGTGCAGTTATCTTAAATAGATTCATTTTATGTAATCATTCTGTTACCACAGAAACAATTACAGTATTAGCCCTTTATTAATAAAAGATATCATAAAGCACAGTATTCATAAAAAACTTATAAGGCTTCTTTGATAGTTCCATGAAAAATAATAATAATAAAAATCTTTCCCTAACAATGTATATGTGATTGAAATGCATTTGGAAGCTGTTGAGTTTAAAACCATAATATTCATCCTATGTCTACTATTGTTGCAGTACCTTTTAATAATTGGTCAAGGTTTAGGCAAGAGACCCATGTAGGTATATGAGGTTTTCCAAGGAAATTGGAAAAAGATTTCTCATTGCCTTGTCTTAATGTTTCAGGTTCCGATAGCACCCTTTAAGTGAGCTTGGAAGCCATGTTCATGGAAGACTGTGCATGAATGGTGAGGCTATTTTAGACTCCACTTAGATCCTGCAAAAGCTCTGCTTTGTCGTACATAGCAGAAAGTCTTAGACATGTCACCTGGGAGGAGAAGAAGGCTTGTTTGAGGACTTTTCACCTAGTCTAAAAGGACAGAAAATCAAACTCAATCTCACCATCAAGGCAGATTGACAGCTTGGGTTTTGGGAGAACAACACTTGCTCAGGGATTGTCCAGGTGGTGAGACATTCAGGAAAAATCCATAGTTATGATTAGATCTTCACACAGGCTTTTGTCAAAAGGCCTCTTGAATTGTTAGGAAATCAGAGTGCACATTGATAATGACACACTACACGGGTCACAGAGATCTTAGGAGACACCTATGTCCTCCATCACTCTGGCTCTGTGCTCTGCGCACTGTGTATGCTCACCTACTCTCTTCCCCTCTGATTTTGCTTCCTCACTGAGGACAATGGTTGTCCAACACTGCAACACAGCCTTCAAAGCCCCTGTGCTAACAACACCCACCCGGATCGACCGATTCATTCATGGCAACGCATGTGGCCAGTTGTGTGTTTTAAACAAGTTCTGCAGTGTTCCAAAGGAAGATGGCTTGGCACCATTCTCAGATGTCAGTGGAGGCAGGAGTGGCCTGGGCTCTTCTAAACAAGTGGGTCCTATGTAAGAGATGGCAATTGGGCCTGGGCCTCTCCTTCTGCAGTACTGTCCCTCTACAGACTATCTCTACTGTACCCAGACTAGAAGGACCGTGTTAAAGTAAGGTATAAGAAATAAAACTTTGGAAATGACTGGGCCTAGATCAGAGCTTTGTAAACATTTCAACTCCTGACCTCCTCTAGCTCGCCCTCTCTCAAATTTTATATGACTCGTGGTATACAGTTAAATAAAATAGGCATGTGATAAACATGCCTGAGAATAAATAATAAAGAAGTACACTTTAAAACAATTCAAACACACGCATATGATTGTATTATTTACTGAAGACAAAAGCAAATAGGCATGATCATAAGAAGAATGTGCTTATTTGTTTCCACATAAGGACAGATCTTGGCTGAATATTTAATACTGCAGGACACAGCATTTTCAATGCGTTGCAGGCTTATCCAGAGTTTGCATCAATGCTGAGGATGCCACTTCCCATAAATACACAGTAAAAACTGCAGAAGTATTTTTAGGGATATTTCAGAAATGGTTAGAACTTCTGTCATAATACAAAGGCAAATTTCATTTAACAGGTATTTATGAAACTCAAGTCAGCAACTCAAATGATGAACTAATTTGATATATACTAAGGAATGATGGTAGGAAAATATTAAGCCTTTGTTTCCCATAATTAAGCCATTATGTTCCTCTGAGAGCACAGTTTAAAAAAAAACAACACTGTAACTCATTATATACAAGTCTCTAATATGAGCCAAGGTGTTTCATGGAGCATTCATTGTTGAGTTGACACGTTGGCATATGTATCACAAAGTATACACTTTGTAGATTTAGAACCAGGGCTGAAGGCTGGTAAAGCCATCCACATGGGCAAACACCACCAGAACAACTTGGATTCATTACATACTTGACTTTGAATCAAGTTTATTTATTTATTTACTTTTTCTTTTGTTTTTCTTTGCGTGATATTGCTTCTTCTATGTATGTGCACTGGGGGCCGAAAGTGAGTATCAGTATTCCTGCAAATGGAGTTACGGGCAGCTGTGAGATGCCAAATGCAGATGTTAGGAACCGAACCCTGGTCCTGTACAGGAGCAACAAATGCTCCAGCCCCTGATTTTGAATCAATTTTTGGTAGTTACCTGTTGAGAAATCTTTTACTATTCTCATTTTTTCAGTGACTCCCCACATTCATCTATGTGACTGCATATAAGACCATGACCAACAGCTTGAGAGAAGGGACTAGTTGATCATAATAGTGCCCTGGCTTGAGTACATATGACCAGTTAGTCAACGATCTCTGTTTCCTGTATCTCGTTTCCTTCTAGTCTCTTTGGCTCCCATTGTCCTGATGGAGCTATTTGTTGTGGTGTGAGCATGTCTTGTCAGGTTATGCACACATCTGCACCCCAGGGTGTGTTCTTCCCTCGTACTGAAAAATCCCTCCAGCTTACCCAGTGTTGCTACCCGTCTTTCAAGATGTACATGCCTTGAAGGAGCTGCGGGTCACTATTTCCAACAACTGCCCACGCCAAATTATGTGTTTGTCTCCCACTCCTCTCTCCCTTAACATTTAACAACTAAATGACAGTTGTCTAGACACTCACTCCATGGCCCCTGTAAATTCCTGAAATGTCAAACTTGTGTTTGATTAAGTCGGGTCTCACCTTTGTCAAGCTTCCTGCTATAACATACTCACATGGGCTTTTCATCACAGCTTCTGGGTGGTATGGGGCTCACAAGTCCTTCACGACAGCTGTGTTGTTTCTACTAGGGCTGAGCAGCAAAGCCCTATGACAGCTCAAGGTGGTGTCCTACTAGAGCCTGGAACTAACACTCTCTCTCTCTCTCTCTCTCTCTCTCTCTCTCTTTTAATGTCTTTAGGATACATTGAGACATGAGAACATTTGAAGACCCAGGATCCCAGGGTGAAGCAGCTTTGGGGGCTATCTTCAGGATGGTAATGAAAAAAAGAAGGGCATTCATTCCCATTATTTCTGGGATCCTGATAATTGTGCCATTTATCAAGCTGACATTGTTTCCCAATGGCTAAGTGTGCAAAGGTAAGAAAGATCATCTCCATAAGCCTGGGGATCTTTTAGATGTTTCCCAGGCTGCCTGAGAATAATTTGCTTCCTGTTCAGGCTCCACCACTTCTGGTTGTTAAAGACAGACACATGGGTATTGTCAAACTCTCATGAGATTAGTACTCAGAACAGTGTGACTTGATGGATGTGGGGCATGTGGGAGGTTTGCTTGCTTTTCCTTCCTATGGTCTACGGTCTACACTAGATGCTTCCTGAGAGTTGGCAGCAATGAGCTTGCAGGCCCTTTCAACATAGTTTGGGGTTTCCATTATGTACCAGTACGAAATCTAGTGGACACCTCTCAGATGTTCCATGTGGAGCAGGTGCCCTGTGACACGTGAAGAAGAGTGGCTTTAGTGAGTCACAGATTATATCTTTAAGGATCACCTGAGGACCTCAAAGTCAGGGCTGAGTGTGACACTGAAGAAAGAGACAACACAGCTCATGAAGAAAAGGCAGCTAATGCTATTGCCAATACTATAAAAAACAGAAAAGAGGGAAGTATGAAAAAGATAAAAAAATCTTTAACAATAAATAATTGCAAGACAAAGGAGAAGAAGAGAAGGAGGAGGAGAAAAAGGAGGAGGAGGAAGAGGGAGAAGAAGAAGGAGAAGAAGAAGAAGAAGAGAAGAAAATTTTGGGTTTTTTTTTTGTTAACAAAATAGCAAGCCTCAAGTCAAGAGCAAAACACTACCTTAGGCTGTATTATAACATCAGAATTTAGTTTAACACAAGGTAGCATCTTGAGTTCAATATACACATTCTGTCATTCAAACACAAGCTCTAATCTTTCTATCAAATCAGTATTCAGGTAAGATCTGAATAAGGCCATGGTATGCTGGAACAGTCCAGAAAATGCTGGGAAAAAAAGCAAAAGTGACATTATAACATAATCCTACTCAACTTTATCTCCCTTGAATGAACTGCAAGAAAGATGATGGATTACAGTAAGTCGAACCAAGAAGTAAGACAGATGGGGAATCTTTGTTGTAGAGGACCAAATCTTGGCTTAGCAACTATCCAGCTTTATGACACTGAACTAATCATACGGTTAATGTGAATTACCAAAGAAACAGGGAAGGTAAGGGAGATGGAGGGAAAGAGGGAGAGAGGGGGGGATCAAAAGAGACACATCCTCGTGAAATTTTAAAGGGATGATAATAAAAATGTGCCCGAGTTGTTAGTAAAATGAGATGCCGAATCACAATGGTGTAGCACATTCAGAGTTCAAAGGGTTATGTTTTTCAACACAGAATAGTATAATCGTCTCTTATGAAATTTTGGTTTCATACCAAGAAGGTATATTTTTGGGTAGCTATAGTTAGTGCTTTTTATTTTTTTGTCCTATTTTTGGTCCTGGAGATGGAGCCTAGGGCTATGTGCATGATAGGCTCATGCCCCTCTACTACGCTTACAACACCAACCCAATTCTTGAGTCAATTGCTAAGCAAGAATGGAATATGGAAAAATCCTCTTTTCCATTCCTGGTTGAGGAATCATCAATAGTTTCAATCGGTCATGATACAACCTCTTCTTGGCTATGTATTACTTGATATATAAGATTATATTGTATGATGATATTTTATTTGTGCTGAAATGTGATTTTATTTGTATGTTAATAAATAAAGTTGCCTGGGGGTCAGAACTAATAGCAAGCTATAGCAGAAGTCTGGCAGTGGTAGCACATGCCCTTAATCCGATCACATGACAGGCAGATCTCTGTGTGTTCAAGGACACTACCAACATGGAGACACATGCCTTTAATCTCAATACCAACCATAGAGACCTGGAGGTCTGTATAGACAGGCAGTGACAGGGAGGCCATGTGGTTGGGTTTACAACCAATGAGAAGGCAGAACAGAAAGTCAATAAAAAGACAGATACATAGGAAGTAGGTCTCTTTCTCAGGGGAAGGAGGGCAGCAGCAGCGGGTGGTAAGAAGGCAGTCTTGGTCTCAGCTCTTAGCTAATGCTCTTTGACCTCTGGGACTCTGCATTTTGCTCTGTTTTTCTTATTAACTAAACCATTCAGAATTACATCTACAATATTGTACTTCTAACCAACATCTTCAAGGGCTTCTGAGAAAGACTTTTGTTTTCTTGAGTTAAGATAAAGATCTGGAGGAGGTATCTTTTCCTCTGGCACCCCTTTTCCTGACTCTAACCCAGTCACCTGAGGTTATTATACTTGGACTGGGTAGTAACTAGCCAATACAGTGTGGATGACCAAGTTGAACCTGGGTCACTGATCACATTGTTTAGCCACCATCCAAGCGGGGTGCTGCCCACCTCCAGATTTCCTGTGATGTGATACAATTAAGAATCTCTAATGCCATTGGTTGCAGAAAGCGTTACAAATGATCCATGGGCCAAATGGTCTACCAGGTACAAGAAGTGATTGTACCATCATCAGTGAACCAGAAAGGGGTCAATTCTTTATTTCTCATGGAGAGATGTTTAGGGCTACACCTGAGGATGGTTTTCTTCAGTAATTTGAAAGAGACAAGGAAGGAAAACAGTTTTCCCCAAAAGAGCCCTACAGGAAGTGCTGGGATGGTTGCATGAAGCCTGGCACCCACAGAGAGATGGGCAAACAGAAGAAGGGACTCCATCTACAGACCCGGCGAGAAGGAGGCACAGCTGGGCCATGTGTTGGAAGCTGGAGGTGTCTCTACCTGGTCAGTTGCTGGCCATGATCTGTGGGGCCCCGAATTTGTTGCCCTGCATATGTGAGTCTTGAGATGGAGAAAAGGTACAAAATTAATGATGAAGGCCAGATGGGCTATGTAGAGGGATCAGTGAGTAAATGACTTATTGTGCAAGCATGAGGGACTGATCTGCAAAACCAATGTTAAATAAAGAAAAACCTGGTGGCCACACCTGTATTCCTAGTGCCAGGGGGAGCAGAGACAAGCATATTTTTAGGGCTCACTGGCCAGTCAACCAACTAATCAGCACCCCCAGGGCCAGAAAGAACAAAAGGCCAGAACAGCAACATGGAACTCTGATCTCCACACACAAAAGCACACCATACATACATGAATGAACACATATATACACACATACATGCACATCCATACACATATGCACACACATGCATACATACACAAGCATGTCCATATACATACATATGTGCACACACACATGACATGGACTCCGCACCCATATGAACTTGCACACACACACAAAACAGAAGCCTATTCCAAACAATAAAGAGCTTGTACTAATGTGAAATAGACTATGTTATCATGTGATAATAAATGTGGCAAATTAAAGAAAGTCACTCAATCTCAGTAGGAAACATGTAAATCTTGGCATGGCATCCACTTAATTTTAGCAAGAAAGCACATTTAAGCAGTTTTAAATTTTATATGTGAATAGTTGCTATAAAATCATGTAAATATGAATGATTTTTCTAGACAAAGATGCTTACTCGTGTTTGCATGACCAAGTACACCTGTTATCCACATTGACCATAGAAATGTAGAGCCAATGTGAAGCATGAATTCACACCAGTACCCTTCACTTACAAACTAATAATTGCCATTGCACATTGGTCAGCATAGATGGGATAAGAAAAATCATATATGGTCTTTAATGTTAAAAATACTTAATATAGGGATTAGAAATAATAGTGTGAAATATTTCGGTAACTGGTGCAGACAAATTCTATAGATGAGAAGACCCTTTGCCTTTCATATTGGGTTATTTCTTCCCTCAAATCCCACCTCTGATTCTCTGAATCAATTTTAAAAATTTATTTTCTGCATTTTATTATTTATTTATTTATTTGTAATTTATTTGGTGTGTGTGCATGTCATGTGTGTCAAAGTCAGAGGACAATCTTAGGAAGTCTGTTCTCTACTTCCACCATGGACGGCCCTAGGATATATATAACTCACGTTATTAGACTTGGTGGTGAGGACCGTCCCCCCCCTGAGGCATCTTGCTCATGCCATTGCCATGTTCTCTGTGAAGCATTCCCAGGAACCTGCCTCTTTCCCAGGCTCTTTTGTAGATGCTAAAATATCAAGACACACGTGAGCTCTCTCCATGTGAACAGGTGCTTTATAGGGAGCAAGAGAGGCAAGATCTGGTTATGAAATCAAATGAGGAGCTAGAATTGCATCAGTGGCTTTGAGGGACACATATTGGAGCTGGGGTGTGTAGATCCATGCACGAGGACATAGTTTGGGGATTTGGCCCCTCTCTGATATAACAGATAGTTACTTGGGCCTGTGGACAGGTGTGAAACAAAGAAAGTATACTATGGACTATGGTTCAAGGTACAGAGAGGAACACCTCTGTCTTTGTCACTTGTCCTCATGCTGTGACAAAAGCAATTTAAACAAGGAATGGCTTATTTGAGCTGACAGTTGGAGGGAGCTGTCAATCACAGAAAGGAAGCCATCTATGTCAGGTGCTTGATGCATCCAGTCAGGGAGTAGAGAGGATCCCATGGCACTGGGGTGCAGAGAATGAGGGGGAAAGAGGCTAAAGAGGATTCTGGGGGTTCAGGGCCTGCATTGTGAGGAACAAAGATCCCCAATAATAAGAGCCCTAGATTTAAAAAGGCATGAATATACTACACAAAAACATAAGCATCAGTCCGTGGATTAGAGAGCCATATAAGGAAAACAAAGATGATTATTGCTTTTGTGCTGGTGCCTGCTGTATAGGGATCTGTCTGTGATGCCTCTGTCTCCCCTGACTGTGGAGTGTGAGCTATTTAGGACACAGACATACTCAGTTTGCCTTGTTTTTATCCCACTATAAGTATATGATCAATGGATTGATCACATCTGTACTGCTCACTTCAGAAACCATCTAGTCAAGCTGCTCACTCAATAGATTTGGCAATGAAGGTTTTGACCTCTTCCAACTCCAGCATGTTAGCATCCTACCCCAGTATCCTAGAATTCTACCCCAACAACCTAGCATCCATCCCAGCATCCTAGCATCCAACCCCAACATCCTAGACTCCCACCCCAGCATCCACATAGTGCCTTCAACCAGGTTTCCAGCTACTCAGTTCTGTCCAGTTGCGCCTACTCTACCCCAGCTGCCTAAATTGGTCTAGACATAAGCAACAATACGAACATGAGTAGAATCTGGAAACTGGAGATAGACATCTACTTTCAGCGTCAGATTTTTATGGTTGGTTGTGATGACTCATTTGTATTGAAATGTGCCTGGAAGCTTTGTCTAAATCTGTCCTAATCATCTCTGCAGAGCAGAAGTTAATATACGATCGTAACAAGTCAGTCCTAATGATGGCCCTCTTTGTAGCAAGCTTTTGCGATCTTGGGAGGAATCCCACCTTGGGGTCAGAGGTGCAGAGGCTCTATATTCCTGTCCCATCTGCCACCTCACCTTTCCTATTAAGAGGCTGGAAACATAATGAGTAGACAAGCACCACAGATGCCTCCGTTTACAACATCCAGAAGAAGCCGTTGGAACGGGTAGGACATGAAAGGATAATTTTGCTTATACAAAATAGCAGACTGCAAACTAACACCAAGAAAAACAAACAGGCAGATGGAAGGAGTGGAGAAGACATTGGCACAGCTGTGCGCAGGATTTAGACACCCAGATGCAATGTAATTTGGAGGGGGAGGGGGATGGGAGGTGAAGAGAATTCGAAAGAATAATCCAGAAACAAAGCAAAACAAACATACTGACGAGTAATGAGCCCCACGTCTTCCCACACACAGGTTGGATGGACTCTCTCACAGGCATTGATCTCCTCATACCATGGTGGTGGAGGGTCATTTCCTGGGGCACGGATGAAGAGGGCTTAAGGAAAGACAAGATATATAGGCAGTGAAAGGAGCGGCAGTGAAATCAACAGCTGCAATTGCCTGGGAAGAGGAAAAATGCAATGATACCTAGAAGACAGGGAACAGCGGGGGTTAGTGCTGTTATCAGCTGCTCTTCACACAGATGCATGTGTGCATGGCTGCATTCTTTTCCAGTGGTGGGGGGAGAGAGAGAGAGAGAATGCCTCAGGCTTGAAGAGGGGCCAGGAAGTGGGATTCATCACCCACAGAGTTTGTGCTACGCCTATGCTGCTGGGATGGAAGCTGCAAATATCATCTTCATTAAAGCCTACTTTTAAAAAATGACAGCAAATTAACAACAACAACAACAACAACACAACCCTCACGGATGTACCATCCTTGTTCTCTCTAGCCGTTAGGAAGCTGAATCTGTAGGGGGGAGGAACCAGGATTGAACCTGAGGTCTCTGTTATACCCTAGAGAATATGCTCCAACTATGAGAATGATCAGAAAAATGACTTCTGCTCTGTAAAACATAGCACTCAAGGGGAGCAATAAGAGTTGTTTGGGAAACTGAATCAGAGGGATGTTCTGTTAGGAAAAGGAACCTCACGGAAAGTACATTCACTCTTCTGGGCTGTCCCAGCAAGCAAGTTGTGTTTTCTCTCTCTCTCTCTCTCTCTCTCTCTCTCTCTCTCTCTCTCTCTCTCTCTCTCTCTCCTTGTCCATTTTTACTTTCCATTTGCTGTGGACCTCTAGATGAAAGACATGAATGGTTTCTCATCTTCATATCAACTCAGGAAAGTTTAATTCCGCTTAGGGCTACTGCTCAGCCAGGCAGTAGGATGCCTTGCTATATAGGATGTCAGCATGCATAACAGAGCAAGCTCTGAATACACAATGATAAAGAGGTGGACTGTTCTCTGCCAGCCAAGAAGTCCCCCATCAGAACTGGCTCTTTTTTTCCCCTTGAGGTCTCAGGATATTATTTGGCACCTCCCCATCTCCACCTGCTGTGCTTATGACATCCAGTGTTTCAGGATGGTGATGGCATCCCTACCCAGAGCTATCTATGCTGGTGTGTGTTTTTCTCTCCACTTCCTTGAAGTGGCCTGGCCACGCAAAGGAAGTGAGTCCTTATTGTAAACGAAACACCATGTTTCTTTCTAAACGAAGATTTCTGTATCTGTAGAGCCTCTTGTACACACAGTAGATGCTCGGGAATGTTGCTCCATGCACCACCGATTCTGCTTTCCTTCCCTGGGTTCTGGGAACAGCACAGATCTGGGGCACAGTGAGTGTGGGCTCCTTTGGGGTAGGGATATTTGCTGATCCATGGGTCCCCTGCCTGATGCTGCAGTGTGTGTTGGGGGTGGGGGCAGGGTTCTTCTTTCTCTGAGTATGTGTCCTTTCATGGGAAGACAGACAATATAATTTCTGCATTCCAGTTCCTGGGTTGTTCACAGCAGCTATTCTGGGGAAGGGGAAAGAAAACCTCCCAGCACTTTCCCTAGAGAAGAGATGCCAATGTCAACCGTTAAAAAACGTCATTAAAGCAAATGAGAAACGGGTTGAGGACATTTTTATGAGCCTAGAATACTGTGCTTGGGAGTTTTATGGAGACCACAGGAAGCCGGAGAGACAATCACACTCATAACCTTTTTTTAGAGTCTGGTGGTGATCAATCTTTGTGCTCAACAAGAGTGTGTTTTGGAAAGGGGAAGTTACCGTCGGGGACCACATAGACTTTTTCACAGAGCTTGGTGGACCCAGTAGAGAAAGAATGCTCCAAGTTAAGTTGCTGTGGGATCATTTTCCAAATCCTTCCAGAACTGCAGCAAAAACCCTTCTTCATAATCTCGGCCCACACCAAGAACTAGTCTTTTAAGAATGTGTTCTCTGCTGAAATCCCAGCGTTTGCCACGTGACACCGTGACACCGGCGATCTCTGCCTGCTACTTTTGTTCTTTCTTCACATGAAAAAACAAAGCTCAGAAAGTCCAATGCATTTGGACAGATGCAGAAATAACAAGAGAAGGAATCTGCATGGGACTCACCATCTCCCGTTAATCACGGTGTCTCCCCACCTAGCCTTAGAGATGCAGATTTACGGCAGAAATGGAGAACAAAACTATGCTTAGAGAATTGTTCCCAAATGAAATCCCGTGGGTTTCTATCGAGGATCACAAGCGGAGCAAGGATGCACTTGTTTGTAAACCAGGAGTTGTCTTTAACGCATTTCCACACAGGGAGGTGCACACAGTTCTAAGGGTTTGCTTTCTGGCTTTGTAGTCTTAGAAATGTGTTTTCCCTAGAGCCTCAGAAGCGATCCAGAATACTCCTGACAGGCCTCACTCTCCTATGTACACTGACATCTCGTGGTAGCATCCTGTGACTGCAGCCTACATTGTCTCAGGAGTCAGACTGGGCATTTCATCATCAATTGTTTACTGCATTAAGGGAACTAGAACTTACTAAGGACTTGGTAGGCATCAGGAATTGTGCTGGGCACCAGGCAACATTAAGACACAATCATAGAAAAACTGTAGGAAAAATCAGACAAGACTATTGTAGGAAGTCAACGTTCATAGATATAAGAACGACAATCCAGGCTGGGCGGTGGTGGCGCACGCCTTTACTCCCAGCACTTGGGAGGCAGAGCCAGGCGGATCTCTGTGAGCTCGAGGCCAGCCTGATCTCCAAAGCGAGTTCCAGGAAAGGTGCAAAGCTACACAGAGAAACCCTGTCTCGAAAAACTAAAACAAAACAAAACAAAACAAAACAAAAAGAACGACAATCCAGTCTGCATCCCCTGTGGATTATGCAATGGGTTTACTAAGAATTGTTCATTGGGGATTTACTGTCTTTACAGTGACTGTAAATAGTGAGGGTCATCACTCAGACTTCAGATTTGAACCAACTAAAGGTGTGGAAGCTTACTTATTTAAAGCATCCCATTTTGAAACACAAGAATAAGTCTAGTGTATGAACTACTTTAATTTTCACCAGTTATCAAAGTCAGAAGTTTACCTCTTGTGAACAGGCAACACTGAAAGATTCATTCTAATGACTGGATGGGATTTGAGGCAAATGGTCCCTAAAGAGTAACTGAGTTTAGGGCTGAACAGTTGGCTCAGCAGTTAAGAGTTGCTCTTGCAGAGGATCCAACTTTGACTCTAAGCATCCCTATCACAACCACCTGTAAATTCTTACTCCAGAGAATCTGGCGCCCTCTTCTGGCCTGAATGAGCACCTGCACTCATGTGCACATGCTCACACATGCACCAACACAAAGGCACATAAGTAAAAAATAAATCAAACCTTTAAAAAAGCAACAAAAATTTATTCTGTGTGATTTAGGCCATAAAAAAATAAGGAGTTAGCAGATTTCCTATGTGGCTCCTGGTGACATCCTCTTCATCTTAACTTGATGCACCAACCTAAAATCCTACTGTTGGCATGTTTGTGCATGTATTTGAGCTGGTTTTCTTCTGCACACTCCTAAATACATGAATGTATAAATAAAAAGAGGCGCATATGATGTGTGCTGTTTTGTAACTTATTTTGTCTAATTTTCTACTTTTCTTGCTGTATTGCAACTTACATGGACCGTATTTACAGTATCCAAGCAAAACGCACAGTTATATGTGTGAGGAAGAACACCAGGTGGGCTGGTCTAGCATTTCTGTTCAGGATTCCAGAGGAAGTCAAGCCTTGGGCCCACTGGAATCTTATGTAGAATCTACTCCAAGCTCATTCACGTGTGGCCAGGATTTGGCTTGCTATAGGACTCATGACTCATTTCCCTGAAGAATACTCCCCAGGAACAACTTTTAGATCCTGAGATTGTTTGGAGACCTCTGTTAGAAATCCATTTGTCTGAGAGATCGAGACTCACTGCTCATTCCCCCGACGTTCTTTTCTGCAACTATGTAGAGAAATATCTTGGGTTTTAAGGACTCTTGTCATTAAGTTAGATAAGTGGCTTTAAGCCCACCCAACTAGTTGTCCTTAGTTATATCTTCAAAATCCCTTTGGAATCCCTGGGGATGCCAGCAGGGGGGCTAGTCAGGGGCTCCTGGAGAATTCTGCAGTAACAAGTACTCTTTGGGGCTGAGGGGGTAGCTCTGTTTGCAGAGTTCTTAGCCCAGGTTTCCATCTCTGTCATGCCATAGATAAGCAGGCACAGCTACTCATTCCTATGGTCCCAGAGCTCTGAGGGTAGTAGAGATAGGAGGATCAGAAGCCCAGTGACATCTTCGGCTACATAGAAAGTTCAAGGACAGCCTGGGATCTTCAAGACACTATCTCAAGCAAGCAAGCAAGCAAGCTAACAAAAAAAAGCTACCATTTTATCAATATGTGTGTATAAAGAGTCTATGGTGTGCTAAATTCTAACCACTTCACTAACTCTTCATTCGTGGAGCTGACATGCTAATGCTGTTGGAAGATGTGTCCTCTACGTCATATTATCGAGCACGCCTGCTGTTCCCACTTCCATCCAGTTCATTTCACACAGGCACCACCACAAGGACTGACATAACCATCTGCTCCTGGTCTGGCACACATGACTTGCAACATTTCCTCATGGTCAAGGATGCAAAGTCTAAACCCATCCTGGTCCTCACCTATCTTTCTGATGAGCCTCATTTCAGAGACAGCCTGACAACCTCATGCATCTGCTCCATCACTCAGGCTGTATCCTGCCTCACGTTCCTGTATTTTTCCACTCAGTCTCTTTTCTACTTCGCTCCAGATTCCCCTGCTAGGGACCTAACACCTGCCTCATCTTTAAGACTCAACTCTGACATCATTTTTTCAAGAAGTATTCTCTAGATCCTCCTCTCCCAAACACAGAGAGAGAAAGTTAATGACATTTTTTTTCATTTTCTTCTGCATCACTATCATCTGTTCCAAAGATGTCACCGTGCTCTGATTGTGTGATAAACACACATATTCAGACAGCTAGGCATAGGTGATTCACAGTTCCTACTGAGCAATAATCATAGAACAATCTAATGGTCTGTGTTTTCATATGCTCTAATACCCATTTAAATTTCTATCACACCTCTACTTTCATCTCTGTCTACCCTTTCCTCCTGAGTTGACTTCTCTCATTTATCATCTTCTACTTTGATGATAGCCCACAAGACAATTGGATCTTTGCTGGAGAGGACAGATGATATTTCCTTTCAGGACAGTTTGTGTACTAGTTAATCACAGCACAGAACGGGAAGATTATTCTCCTCTGGCTAATTCCGGAATCTCAAAACTAAAAGTAGGACCTCTTTTACGTTCCTAGCTGAGCATCTTTGCTACTGATTTCATATGCACAAATGCATCCTGGAGCCCAGAGACTGCAGTTCCTGGGAGAAAGGAAGGAATTTTCATTGAAAGTGCTTTGCCTGGCTCTGCAGACCTCTCTGAAATTAACTTCACGTGCTATCCAGGCCACTCTGTGTTGCCATGGAAACCAGCATGTCAGCTCAGCAAAAAATAAGATAAAGATTAGGAAGAAACCCCACATGCTACAGCCCTTTCAACAATTTCTCTCTTGTCTTCGTACAGGTGTGTGTGTGTGTGTGTGTGTGTATGTGTGTGTGTGTGTGTGATGTGTTTGTAGGCATATGAGTGTGCTTCTAAGCATGAGTCTGAATGAGAGCTGGGAGTGTGTCAAACACTACATTGTTCCCTTCCCCTGAGTGTGTGTGTATGAGTGTGTGTGCCTGGATGAGATTTTGTTTTTCCTGTCTCAGAATGGGGACCATCCACTCTGCCTTCACAACAGTGGGGACTCCTTTAGACAGTTGGTTCAGCTTATGGGACCAAAAAGAGAAGCTTTTCTATTAATATCTGAATGACGTCTTGAGAAAATAATAATAATAATAATAATAATAATAATAATAATAATATAAAAAACGGTTATGTAAGGAGAAAAGCCCACTATTGGCCTGAGGACTAAGTTGCATTCCACAGAAAAGAAAACAGAAAGCTGTGGTCAGTGTTCTGTTACTGCCTCTGCTGTTAGGCTGGGTCTGCAGTCCAGAGCCAGGGAAAACATTTCATTGAGTTCTCAGAGGGTCCTGTAGAGGCTCCTGTTTCAGGGAGTTCCTCACCCAGGCAGAGAAGTGGGAAAATGTTCCCAGTGTTGGAAACTATAGCTGCATGCAGTAGTCACGTTACACTTCAGTTTGAAGAAAGGTCTGCTGAGAAGGCCAAGGGCTGCCTTACAGTCACTGAGGGAGGTGTCCACTCAAGAGGGTGGCAAGATGAGAGACCCCGGGTCCCTGAGAGATCTAAGTAGCTTCATCAGCACTGTTAGATGTTCTCACTTAGAAGTGTGTGGCTGCAGGTAAAGTCTGGAGTTTCCGCCCTTAATAAAGTATTAAACAGAGGGTGAGTGAGTACCAGTCACTGACCTACATGTTTAGGAATGTGATCAAAGACTCAATTTTCATAATTAACTTGCATACTAAGTGTTACCTGAGGTTTATAGACACGGACCTGAGACAGAATGAGACTCAAAGATGGGGTCACAGAATCAGAGTCTGGTGTGAGCTTGCTGGTCATCACATCCTGTGCTTCTTCCTACTGTTCTCATGGTGTTCTATTCTCTAACAAAGGGGGACACAGCCTTGTTCAAATGCCTGATGTTACACTCTGCAACTCCTGCCTGGTATTAACATATACAAATGATTCAGAAGGAACCATTTGGGAAAGTGTCGGTGGTGGCTCCATGAAGGGCTGTCTTGTCTACCAGGCAAGTAAAGTACCCACTGAAGACGAGGCGTGGGGAGAGAATCAAGATGCAATTTCCCCATTTTCTCCCTTCTTTCTCCTTCTGTTCTTCCTTTTCACTCTTTCATCTTAATTTAATAAATAATTTTAAAATTTTTCTTCTGTTTCAGCTTCGTCCTTTATCACAGGGTTAAAAATACAATCTCCTAGATGCTGAATTACCTTTTTACTCATCCTGTTGATGTAGCTGTGTGTGTGTGTGTGCACATGCGTGCAAGTGCATGCATGGGTCTTATGGCTCTTACTCTTCTCTTAGCAAAATTAATCAGGATGCTCTTTCCTTTTCCCCTGGTAATGTTAGAAGTCTAATATACGACATGGCAATCAGGATGAGTTCCCTTTCATGAGTACTGCACAACACTCTACAGTTTCTTAAAGTCTTTTTTTCCCTTCTTTTAAAGGAGTACCCACCTTGTGTCTCAGTGTCTCTTACTGAGTGCACCAATGGAGTTCTATTGCTTTAAAGCTTTTCTTTATGTGTGCATGTATATGCACATGTATGAGTGCTGTAGAGGCCCAAAGAGGGCGTTGGGTCACAGACAGTGTAAGTCACCTGATGTAGGAGTGTTGGGGGTTAACTCCAGTCCTCTGTAAGAGCAGCATGCATTCTTAGCCAATGAGCCATCTCTCTCCAGTCCCAAGTTTGAAAGTTTTGCCACTCAGATTTCAGGTCTTTATCCATTAGAAATTTGATATTTGATTGGTACTCAGGAGTAATTCAAAGTCTTTTCTATAGCTGGAGAGTTTTCTCTCCGGGTCCTGCCAAGCCCCGGCAGTCCGACAGCCCACTTATAAAATAAACACACAGACGCTTATATTATTTAAACTGTTTGGCCTAATGGCTCAGGCTTCTAGCTATCTAGTTCTTACATTTTAAATTAATCCATTTCTATAAATCTATACCTTGCCACGTGGCTCATGGATTACCGGCATCTTCACATGCTGCTTGTCATGGCGGCGGCTGGCAGTG
>CABHPQ010140969.1:38739-51752 GCA_902168405.1 Peromyscus aztecus | reverse complement strand
GTTTCTCTGAAAACACTAGGAAGAGTATGTTTCCTGGGTAGGTGAGTTTAAATTTGGAATAGTTGGTGATCATTAACCACCACAGTAAGATTCTGCACATACTGTGAAAGTGATCATGAGGATAGTGTTTGCTAATGAGTTGGCTATGAGAACAAGAAAAGGAGGAATGCCCTGGTCCTTAAGTGTTTTTAGCCTCATGGTTGAAGAAATTCAGGTGTATTAACTCATACTGGTAAGAAAGTAGGACAAGAAGATGTTATGTGGCAGGAGCTTGCCTTTAAGCACAGTAGATTTTAGATATCCACTAGCCATCCTAATGGGGATGGCTTTTTCAATAGTATGACATATAAATTAAGTATGTCATAAAGATTGGGCTAGAAATACAAAATATGGAGTCTAATAGAAGTATAAAGGTGATATTAGAAACCATAGATAAATAATGAAACTCAGAGAAGGGGGTGTTGTTATAGATCTAAGCTCAGGGTATTCTAGGGTTTGGAGGTAAGATAAGATAGAAAAACAAGAAGAAAATGAGAAGGGATGGTGAAGTCAAGTAGGTTTGTGAGCCAGGAAGCCGTAGTAAAGGAAGTCCTGAAGCAGGAGGAAAGTCATCAACCCTGTAAAATACTGAGGATGGCTAAGTAAACAAGGACTGCCAACTGCCATGGAACTTGGACATGTGGGTGGCATTGGTGACTGTGAAGAGCAGCCTTGTAAGAATGAAAACTGCAGTAGAAGATTTCAAGAGAATGTGAGAAGGTGTATTGGAGACAATAGATATAAACCTTGTTCTTGGGAAAGAGAGAAATGGGGGATAGCTGCCAGCAAGGCATGAGTGAAAGGAGTTTCTTAATAGGAAAACTAAAGTGTGTTGTATGTTGATGGAAAAGGCTGAGCAGAGTGAGAAAAATGGGTGCTGTAAGAGAAAAGAGAGAAAATTGCTGCAGTGTCCTTGAGCAGATGAGAAAGGATAGGTTTAATGGACAAGTGGGAAGCCTGGCCTTAGATAGAAGTACTCACTCGTAGAGACAGAGGAGAAGGAACTGTTGGAGGTGTAAATGTGAGAAAGCAGATGTGGGGGTGGGAGTGTGTGTTTTCATATTGCTCACTTTTTTCAATCAAACACAAACCAAGTCATCAGCTGTGAGTGAGGATTGGTGAATGGATATTTCATATGAATGAGAATGTGTAACTTAACCATGTAGTGAAGCCTCAGAGTGTGCAAAAGCACCTAGTTACGAATGCCAGACAGCATCATGATTTCCTTGAATAGACTGATCATGAATTAGAACAAGCCAGCATGGCTGAGGGCTTTTCTTAAATGTGGTTTACTGTGTGAGTATAATCCAGTAGGACAAACCTAGACTGTGGTTTAGCTGAGTGGAAGAGAACACATGGAAGTAGAGAGAACGAGGGCAGGAGGGTAGAAGTGAGGGTGTACCACCATGACTGGCAGGAGTTTGAGCTATAGGACGAGGAGCAGGCTATGGACTCAGTGCACTGGGGTTCCATTTCAGCAGCAGTGATATTGAAATTGGGCTACTTGAGGAAGAAGATTTGAGACAGAGGGTGTAGCGATAAGAATATGAGGTACTTGATATCATGTTAGGGACAAACAACAGGTTTCCTTAGTGGCAAGGTCAAAGGTACTGCCACGAGGCTGGCTGGGGAGTGAGGAAGTAGGAATGCTTCACAGATGAATGTGAGATGGGGTACGACGGATGCTATGGACTGTCAGCTTGGCGGGATCTAGAACTATTGGAAGACAAATCTCTGAGAATGGTGGTGAGGGAGTTTCTAGATTGGGTCAGCTAGGGGAGGCAACTTGTAACAAATGAAGGTGGTACAGTTACCAAAAATTTTGGGAAGCTCCATGTTGAACATCATATGTTCCCAGAGAACTGGGGACTCCCTCTCATGGGGGTTTAGGCTCATGAATAAAATAATTTAAAAACAGACCCAGAAAGAAGCTCAAAGACAACTTGTGTCTGAGTTTGAGAGAAAAATAGCAGGGTAGGCAAGAGGTGATTCTTGGCAGCTGTCCAAAGGAGGAATGGAGAAGGCTGTCCCTGTGAAAACAGGCAGACTCAGTAACGGAGGTAAGCATGCAGCCACGTGGCAGGCAAGCTGCAGAGAAGCAGAAGAAGTGGGGCTGCAGAGAAGACTGGAGAAAGCCCAGAGTGTCCGGGAAAGCATCCCAGGCTTCAAGAAAAATGACAGAGAAAAGAGAAACAAAATGATACGTAATTCGGAAAAACAAGAAAGCTGCAGGGCAACATATTGGAAACTCTCCTACAGGCTGAGTGGCAGAGGCAGGGGTCTGAGAAGGAATATTATATCATCTCATCAAGGGGATAATTATTCCTCTCATCCTCTTAGCATGGATTTTGGTGTATCAGCCTTCCTGAGGGGTAGTCTCTTGGCAAGGTGATTGACAGGCTCAGTTGGATTAACTCTTAAGGGAGGAGACCACGATCTGTAATGTTTCAAACTTTGGAGCAGATCAGAATTTTATGTCTTTAGCCAGGGCCAGATTTGTAGATTCCATTCTTTTGACAAGGAGGCAAGAGCTTTATCTTAATGGGCCTTAAGAGAGCCTCTGTCTGTTCTTCAATGACTTCCTCAATATCCTCAAGATCTAAATCCTCAAGACCATTCTAACATTCTCCCCCAAGAGCTCAGACCTTAAAATCATTTAGGAGACCTGCTGAAATTGGGGAATAGATCTAACTCACTTCCAACACAAAACTCCAGAGATCTAATTCCAAAGTCATTCATGAGAAGGAACCAGTATCTAGAATGGAGTTTCAGTTACATCCTCATGTGAAGCTTCCAGGCAGACATCAGGAGAAGAGATAAAGGGAGTCACTTCCCTTCTAGCATCCCTGACCTCTGGTCAGGACAGAATCCAGGACATGTCTGGGTCCCTATGCCTAAACCCATCTAACATGTTTCATCTCCTGTCCTCATCAGTACCATTTCAGAGGCTGGGATCCCAGGCCATACAAGCAAACTGAGCTAGTATTCATCTTCCTCTTCTTCCTATGGGTGCACAATGACCAGCTGTCTCACGCTCCTGCTCTGTGTATGTTTCCTGCCATGATGGGCTGCACTCTCCAGCTGTGAACCTAGACAAATCTTTTCTTCCTTGCCTTGCTCTTGACACATATTTCACAGCAACAACAACAACAACAGCACCCAGCTAATGTACTGTATATTCATTGTCTGACAGTGCTGGGGAATCTACCCCAGGGCCGTTTATATGCTAGGCAAGTATTCTACTGGGAGCTTTATCCCCCGACTCCCTGAAGTCAGAGTATTCGATATGTGATCACTTGTGTGTTAAATCCCCAAAGTAGGAAAGGCTTGACTCAGAGAAGATAGTTAGGGGTTAAACTCTAAGGTAAGGAGCCTCAGAGAACCGAATCAAGGAAGGGAGGTGCCTAAGTATTTAGTCAGATGAATTGAGTAGCTAAGCATGGGACTTCCATGGAGCACAACTGAGAAGAGGAGGTAACCCCAAGGATCAGGGAAGATGTGTCCCCGGGAGGGGAGGGGGTGACCAGAGGCCAAAGTGGCCCTTTGCAGGAGGATAACCAGGGAGACCAGGCGCCAGGGATGAGATGGGTTTTGATTAGAGGCACAGGGTGGGCACACATTCAAAGAGGGGAGGGCGAAGATACTGGGTGTTGTAAGAAGAAGGGGGAGGTTCTGAGGGTCCTGCAAGATGAAGGGAATACTTGGGGAAGGGGATCTTACAAGGAGGGGAAGATGTGTAGTAGTGATTCCTGCTCTGAGGTGTACAGATAAGTGGTAGGGTTCGGAGCAGATGATAGAAGGGAGAAGACTCAGAGCCCATGGGCTTCAGAATCTGAGACTGGGACTGAGGGTTGCTTATAGTATCTGTGTCTGAGCAGGGAAAAGACTGACCAACGCTGTTAAAATTTTTTGTGTATTCTATGTGCCAGACGTTTAAAATCCATATTACATGCATTAAATCATTTAATCCTCACAGCAGCTTCATGTTGTAGGCACGATTACTGCCTTCCCTTAAGGGATAAGGCCAGGAAATACAAGCAAGTTAAAGGAGATGAACAAACAACACCCGAGGTCACACAGCTTGTTAGACCAGAGGTAGGTAGGGCTTGAACCCAGGTGGAAAGTTTGAGTACATGCCACCTGCCACTCTTCACGCTCCAGGCCTGCCAAGCCCTTACTAGTCATGTGACCTTGGGGGAATCAGGCAAGTCTTCTGATGTGTTCAAGGAAGGGTGAAAGATGAGAATTAGTGATGCCGTGCCAGGCACTAGTGAGCTACACAGAAAATGAACAGGGGAAGTGAGACAGGCGCTTGCCTTTATGAAGCTAGCTAGATAAGAAACACTATTTAAATAGAGACACCACATGCTAGGAAAGCAAAGAAAGGGAAATAGGAATTCCTGGCGATTCAGGCAGGGAAGGGCCTTTCATTCAGAAATCTGATTGGAATTTAGGGGGTGGGGGGAGAGCCGAGAGCTAATGCAAGAAAGCTCAGACTTTGTTTTCTGCTTAAAGGGAGCCACTCAAGGCTTAATCCCACTGAGAGCTCCAATCTCTCAGAAGCCAGACCCACTTCCTTCCTTTTTTCTTTCCTTTATTTATTTCAGCCATTTTTCTGAAGAGTAGGCATGGAGAGAGCAGACTGTGGAGGCACAGGGTGGAAACAGCCTTCTCAGCAATGCTGTGCCCTGGAGAGTGAGCTGACAGGAATAAAGGTGCTTTGCAAACTGTAACTGGAGGTGTGCTCTTAAAGAAATGCAGTGTGGAACAGCAACATCGGCAGTGGGAGGAGCAGGTTTCCGCCATGGGCTAGAAATCTTCAGAAGAGTCAGTTAATTATAGGAAGGTGGCGGTTCCTTCCAGAAGGGGAGAGAGAGACAGACCCGTCCAAGGTGCTGTTTCTGGAGCCAAGAGACTTCCATGTGCCATCTTTGCTGCTATCCCCAGCAGGTGGAGGAGAGATGACATCCACCTGTCAGAACAAAACAAAATACCCTTGATACATGCCAACTCGTGTCTTTACCCAGAGAAAGAGGGCCAGGGATGTGTGCTTTGCACCAGAGTGGCTTCACATGGCAACACTCTGCTTGGACAAGTATTGATGACATCTTCTACAGGGTAGATGGAGGTAGCCTCAGGTGTCGCCAAGGCCCTTTGATGTGCCAGCTCCCTGAGCTTCTCTTTCTAGCCTGGAGATATACTTGGCTCCTGTCAGGAAGCTGTTCTTTGAGTGACAGTACTCTGGTTTTGGTCCCTTTTCAAGGACACTGGGGATGGGCTATTGGGCTTCCTGGTGGTGTATACCCCCTACTCTGTCCTCATTTGGAGATTCATAAGCCAAATCCCCTACTGACATTCCCCTCTTTCATCAGAGATCACTGGACTGGAAAGAGCAGAGTGCGCTTGCAAGCCAGAGGGATTCAAGGAGGACCCATTGTGTTTGTTACTTCCTGGGACTTACAAACTCCTGTGTTTGTTACACCCGTGAGGGTGGCTCACAGTAATTTAAAGTCAGCAGGTTCAGTTGTCTTCCACTTACCCCAAGAAGTGTTGGTGACCGGAGCATCAGGGAGGTGGTGTTTTTGTAGAGGTTCAGGCGGTTGGCCTTGATGAACCCTCTTCCAGAGCTGAGAGTTGAGGGGTTTCCTCAGAGGTTCTGGTGTCCTATAGAAATACCAAGCCCATTTGGTGAGTGGGAGGCAACTCAAACTCTTGTCTCCTGGTTCTTCCCTGGAACTCCAGCAGACTTTCTCTCCCTCTGCATCCAACTTGCATACTAATTGAAATCTCTCTCTCTGCAGAGGCCTTCTTCCCCACAGAGCCTTAAGACTAGATGTAGATTCTGAAAAACCCAAGATGGCATTGCCTGTAATTATAAAGTAATTGGTATAATTGAGAGCTCAGGGTCTCATGCAAATCACCCTGTTTTTAACTTTACACCAAGGCTATTTTTATTTTTAAATAAAAAAAAAAGAAAGAAAAGAATCATGAGCATTTGGGTATGGAACGTGCTCATTTCTATCTGCAGGATCTTGGTGTAGCTATGGTGGATTGAAGATCAAGCCCCTACCAGTTCTGTGTATTATGGAGAAAGACCCTAGACCTTTCTCAGTCTTGGTTTTATTTATTTATTTATTTATTTATTTATTTATTTATGTATTTATTTTTGTTTTATTTTTTATTTTATTTTATTTTTTCTATAGGTCAGGAAGAATAAGAGCACACTGTAAGGGTTAAGTAACATAGACATACATTAGGCTTTCTGGATGTTTCTCTTCTTCCTTAGAAGATGAGTGTAGGGAGAAGAAGGGGTTACTTGGGAGAGAAAGGAGGAGCCATGATTCTGTTCTGTGTGTGGAGGAGACTGGGTGGGGTTAGATGGTTAAGTGGTAGGATCCATGAGAAAGTGCTTTGAAAAGTGTCACATTAGTTGGTAAGCTTTGTGCTTAGATCACAATCCAGTCAGCTTGCTGTTCTCTTTTTCCCAAGATCCTCTTGTGGGTTGTGCTAGCTGCTATTATTTTACCAGACACAAATAAAGATGAAATCTACTGATACGTGACTCCCCCAAACCCTGATTAAGAGCCATGGTGTTTCCTAATGGCTGCCTTGGCAAAAAAACCTACAGACTTGATGGCAAAGAAAACAGACAGTTATCTCTCACAGTTCTAGAGGTCAGGTATTCAAAACGCTGCTGGACCATATTCCCCTTGGGAATGCGCAGAAGGCATCAGCTTTTTGCCTCTTCCAGCTTTTGTGTGATGTTGCTCTAGCTTCTGCCTCTTCACAAGGCCTCCAAAGTATCTGTGTTATCTTCCTCCCTGTGTTTCTAACAATGTTGGTAACAGTATTTATGGCCTGCTCATATAATACAGGGTATTTCTTTCATCTCAAGATCCTCAACCCAGGGACTGCAAAGACCTCTTGTCCAGCTAACACACTGTAAAGTTTCAGGGTTTAGCATGTAGTTTGTCTGGGGATGATGACTCAGCAGGATCAAAGGTTCCCTGGAGCCAGGCAGGCCAAGTCAGAATCTCAGCTCCATGATTTTGTAATTATTAGATGAGTTACTTAATCTCTCTTTCATGGTCTATTTTACCTGTAGAATGAAGGAAATAGCAGTGCATGCCCTACAGGGTAGCTTTGGGAATCAAATAACCTCATATGCATTAAAGTATTTAGGAATGACCTTGACTCATAGTAGACTACCCAAGTGGTCACTACTGTAAACTGAGAGTTCTACATTCAGATCCTCAGGTAGCAGAAGGAAACCGCATGCCACACTGAGCAAAGCTTGAACATATGAGACCTCAAAGACCACCCTCACAGTGATACACTTCCTCTAGCAAGTCCACACCTACCCCAACAAGGCCACACCTCCTAATAGTGCCACTCCCTTTGGGCCAAACATTCAAACACATGAGGGGGCCATACCTATTCAAACCAACACATTCCACTCTCTGTCCCCCATAGGTTTGCAGCCATAACATAATGCAAAATGCATTTAGTTCATCTTCAAAAGTCCCCATAGTCTATCACAGTCTCAACAACATTTAAAATTCAAAGTTCAAAGTCACTTCTGTGATTTATGCAATCTCTTAACTATAATCCCCTGTAAAATAAAAATAAAAAAAACAGACATATACAATGGCACAGTATATACATTACTGTTCCAAAATGGAGGAAAGGGAGCATAGTAAGATAATACTGGACCAAAGCAAGACCAAAACCAGCTGGGCAAACTCCAAACTCTTCATCCCCATGTCTGATATCAAGAGGCTCTTCAGATCTCCAACTCTTCCCCATTTTATTGTCTGCAACACACTTCTTTCTCTTGGGCTGGTTCCACTCCCTGTTAGCAGTTTTCTTTGGCAGGTATCCCATAACTCTGGCATCTCTAACATCTTAGGATTTTCAATGCAATCCAGGCTTCACCTTCACAGCTTCACACAATGGCCTCTCTAAGATTCCATGAAGGGACATTCCTGCTACACGCCTGACCTCAGTGGCTTTCCTTAGTTTTGGAGGGAGATTCCATAACTCCTTTCTTCTATCTGTGACTCTAAAGCCAGAACCATGTGACTGAAACTGCCAAGTTCTGCTTCTTGCTAGGGCTGGAACATGGCTCCCTTGTTCAATTACATCTTCACCATCTTTCTGTTTTCTATGGTTTCCTTCACTGCCTAAGCTGAGATGTTCTGGAACTTGCTTTGTAGACCAGACTGTTCTTATACTCAGAGGTCTGCCAGCCTCTGCCTTCTGAGTGCTGGGATTAAATGCATGCCCCACAACACCTGGCCCTAAGCTTTTTAAAAATTCCCTTTCAGAAGTTGGAAGCTTAGCTGGATGGGGTCTTGCCCTGAGGTCACCACTCCCTTTATTCCATTTCTTAATCTGTTTATCTCCCTGAACACAAGACTTAGCTCCGTTCCACTTCCTGGTGCCCCTTTTCTCCTCAAACTGTACATTTTGTGTTTTTCCTTGCTCAGCTTGATCCTTTTCATTATAGATCTGAATAAGTGTGGTCACTAATAACCACATGATAGAATCAATACTAGGCTGTTTTGAGATTTCCTCTGCCAATAGAATTAATCCAAAATGCTTCACTGTAGCTTCAGGCAAACTTTTCAGACAAGAGCAAAAATCATTCACATTCTTTGCCAAAATATCACAAGAATAATCTCTAGGCAATATGCTAACCTTTTTCTCCTCTGAAACATCTTGAGCCAGGGCCCATAGTTCAAATCACCTTGAGCACTACTCTCTTCCATGCTCTTACTAGTATGGCCCATTAAGCAGTGTTTAAAGCATTTCACTGATTTCCTAACACAAAGTTCCAAAGTCCAAATTCCTCCAAGCAAAAGCATGGTCAGGCCTATCACAGCAATATCCAACTCCCTTGCACCAACTTCTGTCTTAGTGTTTCTATTGCTATGATGAGACACTATGACCATAGCAACTCTTACAAAGGAAAACATTTAATTGGGACTGGCTTGTAATTTCAGAGGTTTAGTCCATTATCATCATGATGTGACATGGTGGTAGGCAGGCAGACATGGTGCTGGAGAAGGAGCTGAGAGTTCTATGTCTTGAACTACAGGCAACAGAAGGAGACTGTGTACCATATTGGGTGTAGCTTGGACATAATGAGACATAAAAGCCTACCTCTACAGTGACACTTCCTCCAACAAGGCTGCACCAACTCCAACAAAGCTACACCTCCTAATAGTGCCACTTCCCTATGGCCCAAGCATTCAAACACATGAGTCTGTAGGGGTCATAACTATTCAAACCACCACATGGGTGGTTCTTAGTTTACCAATAGAAAGGACTAACTGAATATGCCCTACACATTCAAGTAAATCTCTGTCAAAGTCAGTCATGTCTTTTTCAAAAATATGTTTTTAGAAGTCTGTCTTAAAATTCATATGAAATCTCAAAGGACCCTAGTATTCCCTCAAACTATGAAAAAGCTGAAGGATTTACATTTTTCTACTTTCTGTGTTTTGTTTGCTGATGGACTAGAAGTGGGAGGAATGGAGAACAGTGTCACAAAATAAAGACAAACTCTCACATGCAGTCAAATGCTTACTTGATAAATGTGTCAAACCCACTTGTTAAGGTGTGAACCTGGAATGCCCCCCTCTTGTCTCTTGTTTCGAGTGCTTCTGTCCTATTTTGGGAGTCTGTGGAGGCTTTAGGAGGTGGAGCCCAGCTGGCAGAAGTAGGTAACTAGGGGCCTTTGAAAGGTATACTTGCTATTAGTTCCTGTCTTGCTCTCTTTCCTTGCCCAGTATGGTGTGAATAACTGTCCTCCACAACACACTCCTGCTGTGATAATGCTCCTCTCAAGTACATGGACAAAGCAGCTAGCGATTAAATCCCCTGAAACTGTGAGCCAAATTAAAATTTTCCTTTTATTAGTTGTTTCTGTTGAGTGTTCTGTCATAGCAATGCTGAAATAACCAGTATAGGACCTAGCTGTATCCTGTAAAACCATGACACCCTTAAAGGAAAACAGAAAGTTTTGTGGCTTTGGATGTGGCAGATATTTCTGGTATATTGACACAAAGAAATAGACAACAAAAGTAGATAAATGGGACTTAATTTAAAAAAAACCTGTAAAGATAGTATTGAGAGAGTGAACTAAGCCTTGTGGTACAAGCTTGTAAGTCTAGGTACTGGAGAAGCTAAGAGGAAGATTGCAAATTGAAGGAATTGAAGATTGTAGAGGGAGTTCAAAATTACCCTGGGCAACTTAGAATGCCCCTGTTTAAAAAAAAAAGTGAGTATGGAAGGGAGAAAGGAGATTAGGGGAGGGGATTAATATGATCAAAATACAATATATGAAATTTTCCAGAGAATTAATTAAATACTTTTAAAAAAAGAGGCCTGGGGATATAGTTCACTGGCAAAGATTATGAATGGGGTCACAGGTTCATCTCCAGTACTAGAGGTAGGGAGTAGGGGGTGAGAAGAAATCATAGAATAAAATATTTGCAAATTATGTGCCCAATAAAGAAAATATAATGGATTTCTACCATTTAGAAATGAATAAGTAAAAAAAAAGAGCAAGTTAAAAAGCAGGCAAAAGACTTGGACAGACATTGATCCAGAGAAGATGCACAGATGGACAATAAGCACATGAAAGATGCTCAACATCATTAGCTGTTGGGAAAATGCAGTTTAATAGAAATGAGATAACAGTTCACACCCATTAGGACAGCTCCTATTAACAACAACAATAACAAAAGGAAGGCGATCAAAATGACAAGTGTTGGCCAGGCTAGAGGGGAAATGGAATCCCAATGCCCTTCTTGTAGTAACATCAAATGATGCAACTACTGTGGGGAGCAGTATGGCTATAGACTATGGGGTTATTGTTTGCTGGGAACAAAGTTTCAGTTATTAATGATGACAGATTCTGGAGGTAGATGATGATGAGCGCTCCTTGACCATGTCAATGTGTGTAATGCCACTAAATTATACACCTAAACACAGTTAAAATAGTATATTTTCTGTGATATGTTTATACTGCAATAAAAAATTTACAATAATAATTAGTCTTTATTTCTTTCTCAAGGACTTGTTAGATCAGAGACCATAGATAGGGCCTGATGGGACATTGGATCACAACACACATCACAGTCAGGAGGAACTCGGTAAACTGCATCTATGACAAATGAGGCCTTGTGTTGGGTGGGAAAAGATCATTAACCAACTGTAGATAATTTCTTCCTTTAAATCAAACTCATTTTTATGTATTGCCTTTTCAAAGAAATCCATTACATTGAAAGACAACAACTATATATACTTATAGGGCCAGGAGGAAGTTGTAGGGCTGGATGACAGGGCTCCTGAGTTACAAGAGGGACTAAAGATAAGATGACAAACTGTACGTACCTATGATAGCAAGATGCTGGAAAACAAAGTGCTTTGGACCTAGGTCTGCTTTTGCCATCCTGAGTACTGACAGCATGATAGAGATGGAATTGGTAAGTTTCTTATGTTTGATTGACACCATATTAGGATGAAGATAAATTCCTGCACGGATCTTACAGGCTTGTCAAGACAAGAAATAAATATCCAAATTAAGGAAACAATGACTAGCTGGAGAGCAATTGCTGAGTTATCATAGGTGTTTATGATTAACTGTCAAAGAAATTGAAGAGTTACTAATTACTGAAGGAGCTCATGGGTGACTTCATCACTGAAGGACCAAGGCCATTCATTAGGAGACAATATTACCTGTGGTGGCTTAGGTCTATGAGGTGGAGAGACCAGGACCTGGGCTCTCATAGGAAAATAGTCAATTATTGCTGACACAGAGCCAATTCTTTGACTTTTGAGTTAGGTAATTTTCCATTACCAGTAACAAACACTTGGAATAGTTAACTTAGTAAAAAGCTTATTTGGCTCACAGTTAGGTAGGTTTCTGTTGACAGAGGAGTGACCTCATTGCTTAGGCTTGTGACAGCATCATATATCATGGTGCATGAGGCATGTTGGGGGATATTATTCACCTCATGGCCAAGAATCAAAAGCCCAAGTGATTCCCAAACAATAGAATCTATTGCTATTGGCCTTTGTTATCCCTCAGAGGTTGAAGGTAAGTCCCTATTGCTGAAGACATTACATATTTCCAACATGTGACTCAGCAGATTCAAACTGGATATAATGTGAAAACCTCCTTCCTACAGTCTAGCTTTCAGAGCACCAGAAGGTGATATGCAAGTTGCCATGGGAGGGAAGTAATCAATAGTCCTATCTGGCGCTTATTCCTACAAACCACAACAACAAGCAGCATAGTAAGATAGCCCTAAAAGTATAACAGTGGCATGCATATCTTGGTGGTAACCAAGAGCTATCTAATTGTTCTTATGGCCCACTCAAAAAGTGGGAAATCATGCCTGATACTGGAAACTTAGCTAGCTACTTCAGGTTAGAGTGGTCATAGGTCTTACTGGAGAACCTACTATTGCTACTTTATTAGACCAGTGTAATCCTTAACTGCTTTCTGAAACTTTTCCTTGTATTCACAGATAAGCCTAGCTCTCACCCTGCCCTGAAGAAGTTTCTCCTTGTAGCAAAAAGAGATCATTATAGAAACCACAACTGGCCATAGTGATCAACTAATTCTGGAGCCCAGCTTCAGTGGCTGCATCTACAATACAACTCTTGCACTTAATGTTCAGAAAACATAATGGAAGAGGGGGTGGAAAGGTTGTGAGTAAGAGGACCAGGAAATCTGCTGTGAAATTGTGTCTCCTAGAAAGAATATAGACACCACATTCATGATACTTTGGCAATGTGGCTGCCTAAACAAAATTCAAAAAATGATAATATCAAGACATGTTAATATAGAAGGGGAAAATTTCAATGGGCCCTACTCCTTGACAAAGAACTGTAGGCAACTAATTACGAGAGAGAGAGAGAGAGAGAGAGAGAGAGAGAGAGAGAGAGAGAGAGAGAGA
>CABHPQ010140969.1:14179-31701 GCA_902168405.1 Peromyscus aztecus | reverse complement strand
CTCACTGTGAGGGGTTGGGGATGCTCATCTCCTCACTCACTGTGAGGAGTTGGGGGATGCTCATCTCCTCACGGTGAGGGGTTGGGGATGCTCATCTCCTATGATGACCAAGGTGCTGACTCTGTTCCTAACCTCTGCAAGTGCGACCTTGTGCTGTGGTTAGTCATGTAGCCTATGTCCTCACTAAAGAGCTAACCAACACTGAGTTCTGCAGTTATTTTCAGCTACCTTTATGACTTAACCACACAGTATGAGGTCACTGTTATTCTTTTAACACTTGTGAGGGTTTGGTGGGATGGTTTCCCCAGTGTGTGTGTGTGTGTGTGTGTGTGTGTGTGTGTGTGTGTGTTAGGAAGGATTGAGATAAAATTTTGGAATCACTGTTATTAACACTTGTGAGGGTTTGGTGGGATGGTTTCTCCAGTGTGTGTGTGTGTATGTGTGTGTGTGTGTGTGTGTGTGTGTGTGTGTGTGTGTGTATTAGGAAGGACTGGCACAAAATTTTGGAAACTGAAAGCCATAGACTTGCAGTAGGCAAGATGGAAACTCGGGGGTACTCAGTGTGTAGCTCTAGGCTGAGGATGACAGACTTGAAACCCAGGAAGTACTGAGGTTTCAGCTTAAGCCGGAAGGTAGGAAAAGACCAATGCCCTCTAGACACAAGGAGTTCCTGCTTACTCAGCCCTTTTGTGCTATTCAAGCCTTTAACTGGCTGGATGAGACTTACTCGCCCTGTGAAGATCATCTTTTCTGGGTCTTTTACCTAAGATCAAGTACCAGCAGGAACTGGTCACTCTGAGGGGAGGTTTTTTTTTTCCCTCAGTTAATCCTGGATACCCTCAAGACCCATCCAGAGGCATGTGTCCGAGTTGATACCTGATGCAATCCAGTTGACAGTCAAGATTATAACACTAGAGATCCAAGGATCTCCTACTAGACTCCATTCCTAAAGCTTCCACCACTGCCTGGTCATGTAAAGGTGTGATGCAGCCTTCCATTTACAGACAGTAAGGAGATGGAGAACATACAGACTCCAGCAGGCCCAGAGGCTTCTGTGGAGGAGAGGAGAGTAAAAATAAAAGAGGGAGCTCCTTGCCTGTCCTCTCACTCACCATGTTGTGATCCCCTCCCCTCTCCATCTCTATCACTTACCATACTGTGATCTCCTACTCTCTCCATTTCCATCCGTGACTGTGGACCGTGCTCACCGGTGGCTCATTTCCTGGCTCCATCAATATTGCTGACACTTTGACAGGTCTCTTTCTACATGTGCAGCTCTGGTGTGGTGTCAAGCTGGGTGGAACAAAATAAATTAGCCAATGCCTGTAAAAGCTTTCTGAAAATGAGAAGTCTGGGCCTTACACCCAGGCGGAGACTTCTTGTCCATCACTGGGCTCAAGGCTTTGGAAGTCGCTGGTTTTTGGGTGGAGGTGGGGAGCAGAGTTCCTTGGCAGGTCCTGGGAGGAGAACTTGGCACAGAGAGCCTACTTTGAGTTTTCATCTTAGTCTATTCTGGTCATTGCTGCTGAGTTCTTTCCTATCTTATTGACCACGTGATGTCTCTGACATTTTCTCCTGAGAGCTGTCTAGCCTGCCCATAACTTTAGGCTCATCCCTGTTCATGCTGTGGCACTCTGGTTTGGCTTGCTTCATTCTACGAGACAGCATGCTTTAAAGACCCAGAGACAGAAGATGGGGACAGATGCAAAAATAAACCTTACTGTTCATTTGTAATAAAAAGAAAAAAACAAAAACTAGATCAAATCAAGGTGTTTTGCTTGAAAACAAATCTGAATAGTGAAAATAGTGTATAAAGGAGACCCCCCCCCTGCACAGCAGGGGCTCCCTCTTGGACCCAAATTAGGCACAAACCACACCCACACTCCTGTTTTCACAAAGGGATGCTTTATTAAGCAAGGAAGAAAAGTTAAAGTGGTTGCTTTCTGACTCAGGCAGGAAAGCAGCAGCAAATGACCTCACAGGTTTAAATTTTAAGAAAAAATGGGAGATCTGTGTTAGAATGGGCTAGGATGTGGTGATAAAGGCAATAGAGATAGAGGACAAGGAAGAAGGAGAAGGGGACGAGGGAAAGGGACATAGGTACGTGTCTCAGAGGGACAAAGGACTGCCTCTGGATAGAGGGGAAACAGACATGGCACATAGGAAAATAGCGGTTTACAAAGGTCAAAGGGGAACCCCTGTGTTAGGATGAGGTGTTTAATTTTAATTGGGAATGTTAATTAGGTGAGTCAAAGGGGTCTTCTGATTGCTGGACTTTAAATCTTTGATAGTTGGACCTCAGGGGTCAGTCTGGGGAGGAGGAAGTGGCCAAATAAGGGACTAGACCTCGATGGCTAGCTTTAGGAATGCCATCTAACAGTATTTAGCAAGGCAGAGGGAATTGGGGAGAAGGGCAAGGCCTGCCAGAGCCACATGCTCGAGTGGGCTAGTGTTCCTTCAGTGTACATGATGGCTTGTGTGGTTTTCCATAAGTTGTTGCTGTTTAACTCTGTGGGTCTGCTGCCCTGCTCTCTGCAGGTGTTAGCTTTACCCCAGGACAGAATCACATAAAGGGCACACTCCTCCTCAGGTTCCACCTCTTTTTCATTCTTTTTTTTTTTTTTTTTTGGTTTTTCGAGACAGGGTTTCTCTGCGTAGCTTTGCGCCTTTCCTGGAGCTCACTTGGTAGCCCAGGCTGGCCTCGAACTCACAGAGATCCGTCTGCCTCTGCCTCCCGAGTGCTGGGATTAAAGGCGTGTGCCACCAACGCCCGGCTCATTCTTTTAATAAGAAGCAGAGAAATCTCTGTAGCATGGGGAGAGGGTTATTAGGGGAGCAGAGAGTCCTGATGTGGGGGAGGGTAGGGGGCTCATATATCTCCTTCTAGAACTACTTGTTCCAGGTGGGAGGGGTAACAATGGAGGTCTCTAGACAGATATGTACAAAATATAGGCTAGAGCAGACCAGTGTTTAGAAGGTTCACTACTCACAAAGCTGGAACCAAATCCTTACTCCACCACTTCTTATCTGAGGGCCGTGCAGCATACCTGGAACACAGGGATTTAGCAAATGCCAACTTCTAGCAGTGGTAGAAAGACTCACAGCTCCTGGAAAGTCAGAGGGAAACTGTGGTTAGCTGTTCTCCAGCGATGCTCAGCCTTGGAGCAAGAACCACAGAGAGGAGGAGGTCCTGGTGAGAGCCAGGGACTCAGGGGTTACCCTGGGTGTTTTGAATGTGTCCTCCATACACCCACTAATGGCCCAGTCAAGCAAGGCTATGGCTCTTCTCCAGCCTTCCTCGAGATCAAGAGGCATCCTTCTGGCCCTGGGAAGGCCATCTTTGTGGGGGGTTCCTATGCACGGCTTCTGTAGCTCGGCTCCTGTTCCTGGCTTTGGTGCTGACTGCAGGAATCTTTGGAGCCCGGGGGTGAATCCCATTTTGAGTTACCTAAAGAATATTAGCAGGTAGGGAACTAGAGAGGCTTGTTTTAAACCTCTCAATGCTACCATTAAAAGACCACAACTCCTTTCAAAGGAGAACAGTTCTATTTGAAAGATGTATTTGAACCAGCCTTTAAAGGCCTGGGAGAACAGAATAGACAGTTAAAAATAGATCATGGCTGTGCTTCACCAGCCTGTCTCTGCTTGGGATATCCTTCAGTCCAAACATCCTTGTTTTCTGAGAAAAATGGAGTCTGTTGATCTACTCAGAGTTGGGGATCGATGGAAATAGCGTTGTGCCTCTTCCTCCCTGCCTCCTCTCACTGATGCTTTCTTCTCTTACCTGCTGAGTGGTCCCAACCAAAATCTGCTTGAGTGGCAGCTTCCAGGAACAACCAGTATGGGTTCTTCACCTAACATGACACTGATCCAGAGAGAGCTGTGCCCTGTAGGAAAATGCAAGGAAAGAAATTCTTGTGAGACACATGGAGGATGGAGAAACCCAATTTTTTCCAGATGTCGATAGTAGTGGAAGACAGAAGTGGCCAGGTGAGGAACTAAGGGACTAGGTAACAGGTGGACTTCGGGCCCTCCTCTGCATTTACTGAGCAGCTATGTAGACTTGGGAGCTATGGGCAGCAGTTTCTCTGAGTTTGAAACACTCAGTCCTGCAGAGAAGCTCATCAAGACAGGAAGTAAACAAGTCAAACTAGCGCCAGGAAGTTCCTGAAACTGACCAAATTCACCAGGCCTCACTATTCTCAGGGTATATAAACGGTGAAGATGGTGGGGAGTCTCTTTCAGATAAGTCAAGTTGTAAAGAGGATTCTAAGACAAGTCCAGCCACCTGGAAGACACAGAGACAAGCCTAGCCACCTGGAAGACGTGTAGATCCCACTGAGCCAACTAGATAGGATGTTCTCTAATCATTTGAGCTGCTTGCAGGCTGTGCAGTGTGCTCCAGGTTCCCAGTTGTGTGAGCTGTCACCCATGCTGGGGTAGGCTTTGGCGATGCAGCTGTCTTTGAGTCATTTCTGCTCCTGTGAGTAACCCTTTACCAATATTTCTGTAAATAACTCATTGGTTCACCAAGGCTTTGGTACTGTCTATACTCTGATCTGTTGTGATCTCCCTATCTGGGGTGAGAAGGTGTGTGTGTGTGTGTGTGTGTGTGTGTGTGTGTGCCTGTCTGTCTCCCCAGGAAAAGTCGGTCACACAACAGGAGCTCCTATAAATGTTACAGCTCTGAGGGGAAAGGCCTCTCCAATGGAAAAGCTTTCCCTATGGAAGTGTTGCAGTTTGGGGTAGGAGGTTAGGAGGGTAGGGAGGGAGCATCCTGGCAGTCAGAAACTAAGGAATACCACAAAGTCACATTGCTCAACAAACCTCACACAAGAGATTTATTGGGAAAGACACAAGAGGGTGGCTGCTTCTGCTTGAGTGAGAAGCAAGTAGGGAACTGAACAGGAGACAGGCTTATATAGAGTTTTTGAGGGGAGGAGTTTTCTAGGATGAAGATTTCCAGGGTGGAGACTGGTGAGATTTCAAGTCCTGAGCTTAAGGTGAGCCAGAGATTGGTGGGATTTCAAGTTCAGGGATGGATGGGTTTTCATGCTCAGGGATGGGTGGGTTTTGGACAATTTTTCAAACCCAGAAGGACCTTTTACCTTACAGCTCCAAGTGTATCAGCTCCATTTCACCTCAGTCCTTTGAGGAAGTGTTGGCCCTACACCAGTGCACAGATGAGGAAAGTTGAACTTGCGTACTAGAAATTACTCTATATTTGTTAGCTTTTCATTTTCTTAAGTAAGTACCCAGAACAAGGTATGCTGTCAATCAGAGAGGCTTTTCTAGCTCACAGTTCTGAAAGCATAAGTTCCAAATGGCTAGGTATGGACTCTGGAAAACATTCTTTCTTGGTTATATCACCTCATGGAGCTCTGCAATGTTGGTGTGTGTGTAGAACAGGCCATCAAGGAAGACAGAAAACTAGGACAGGCTGGTCCTGGTCTTTTTTTTTTTTTTTTTTAAATAGTATTTCACAACTACCATAGATCACACGAGGCATTCCTTAATCTGTTGTGAGGGCACAGCCTCTAACAGCCCATCATTGCTGAAAGGGTTACTAAGCCATAAAGTCTTGCAGCTTCTATCACTTCTCCATACTGGTGCCCTATGCACTACGGGGCCCCAGGGCACTCTCAAACTACATCTACACCATATCAGTCTCACTTGCTCACACTGGTAAGTGGGAGTGCTCACTCTTAAACCCAGGCAGTTGGATGCCTAGTCCATGTTTTTAGGTCTTTCAGACAATACATGTTTTAGGCTATGCACAGTCACTTAAAAAATGTGCAGGCACCTTGGCCACCCGGAGGAGCATAACACTCAAATGAGTGGGCACTGGGATTTGGCCTTGAGTTCTGCCTCTGACTTCAGGCTGTAGTTTCCCTGACTAGGGGGAAAGATGTGGGTGTCAAAGGAAAAGAGCCCTGAATTACATCCTCCATCTGCTTGCTGAACACTCCTGGGATACAGACTCCCCTTCTTCAGAATGGATAATACAGCACCCCTCTAGACACAGGTGGAAAGGACTTTGTGAGAATTCCACAAGAGATTCACCAAGTGCCTGGCACATAATTATTTCTCAATAAATGTAGCTGTAGCTTTTTTTTTTTTGTTTCCCTCACTTCCTACCCAAAGACAGCCCTAAAGGAAGGACCACAGCTTGATGACCCCTAAGGCAAGAATAAGCGTGTTCACAGTAGTGTCAGCTTTCAGGAAAACCTCCTGAAATATAGATAATATATAACAGATCTAAGGCTGTGATATTTTTCACTTGAGAGATGAGAGACAGAGAGATGGTAAGTGATCTGCCTGAGCCTCAGCCGGGCTTTTTATCCCCAAATCCCAGGTGTCTTACAAACTATTCCCAGGCTCAAGTCTTCCTCTATGGCCCCATGCCCATCCCTCAGTTTCTCTATCAGATTAAGGCAATAAACCCATATGAGAGAGAGAGAGAGGGAGAGGGAGAGGGAGAGGGAGAGGGAGAGGGGGAGGGAGAAGGAGAGGGAGAATCGTAGGGTCTTCACATTACTGAATCTCTGGTTGATTGATCTCCAAGAAGGTTGATTCATTGCCATTTAAGGAACTTTCTGCTTTCTAACGTGTCCCACAGTTGTTGCATCAAATAATCTGACTGGTCGTGGTGACTGAGTCTCCTCTGCCTTCTATCATGTCCCCCCTGAAGCTCACCAGTCCATCAGGTTTGCTGAGTAGTTGGAGGACATCTGTGCCTCTGTAAGAACCTGGAGGGCTGGCACAGGAGGCCAGACTTTATAAGCAGGCACCCAGGTCATGAGTGCTGTAACCTGCTGTGTGGCTGCCCCACTCACAGGACACCTGAGTCTCTGGGCCAGGCTCTGATGTGTCTGGATTTGAGGTAGAACTTTCGAAACAGTTTTTTGTTGTCTTTAACCTATGTGTATGTCTGTTTTTGAGGAAGTGCTGCATTGAGAGTAGCAGGAGAATGGAATAAAGAGTTGGAAAATGGCCCAGATTTTTTCCTAGTAAGCCAGGAAGAAAAGCGATTTAATTTACTACAGAGTTGAGCCCCTAGCTTCCAGCAGCAGGACTCCATGCTGGCACTCCTTGTCTGCTCTTTCCACTATTCATGTAGGAGCTCCATCTCGCTGCCTATGGTGACACACATCTAAACATTCCCCAAACCTAGGATTCTACAGAACTGGAGCAGAAACACCAGGAAGCTTTTGAAAATCAATACGTTCATGAATGGAAGGAATATTTTATAAACCGTAGATGTAGGTTGAACACAGGTGAGAATTCTGTAGTCATTCAGGAGCATGCCGATCCCCATCTATTTGAATGATGCCTCACAGCACAGGAGCTCACTTTGGGGAGGTGTGGCTGCACAGTGTAACGTGGGACGGGCAGCACCAGTTCTTCCCATTTGCACATGCTTTGGGCTTTCCATTTTAAAATCACGGTTGCTATTCACAGTGTCTTTCCCTTTATGGAATGTCCCCATTTCATCTTTGTCAGCCCTAAGCACTGGGAACCACTACAATTCTAACATGCTGTGTAAGGCTGGCTAGACAAGAGTTTCCTCTGCTGAAGCCAGAAAGCCACGCCTGCCCATACTGTGTGTGTGTGTGTGTGTGTAGGAAAATTCTACTGAGGTATGATTCACAGAGCGTAACAATTCAGCTTAAAGTCTACAATTCAGTTTTTTACAAGCACATTCACAACACATTGTACAATCATCAGCACTATCTAATTTCATTACCATTAATGAAACCTCCGTATTCATTAACAATCATACAATAGTCCCCTTTCTCTAAGCTTCTAGAAACCACCGTCTTGTCTCTTTCTTTTTGTCTTGATGAAGCTCCCTGCTCTGGGTATTGCTTATGTATGTAGTCATACAGCCTGTGGCCTTGGCGGCTGACTTCTGCCTAGCATCATCATTCAAAATTCATCCACAGCCGAACATGCATCAGATAGTCATTCCTCTTTATGGTCAAATAATATACCATTGTATGAACTTGTCATGTTCTGGTCACCCATTCACTAACTGATGGACATTTGAATTGTTTCCACATTTTGCTATCATTGATAATGTTACTATGAATATCTTGTGCAGATTTTTGTGTATAATTAAGTTCTCAATTCTCTCGAGTATACACAGAGGAAAAGTTCCTGGTATACGGTAATGCTATATAAGTTTGGTAACCCTTTATTTTTAAGGAGCTGCCAAATAATTTCTCAGGTATTACACCATTGAACAATAGCATCCATACCATATGAAGTTTCCAATTTCTTTACAATTTACCAACATATGTTATTTGACATTTTGATTCTAACTATTTACCTAGTATGACGTTCAGATTAGGCATTCTCTAATGGCCTGTGATTATTTTTAACATAATGTTTTTATTATTATAGAATTTCATAAAGGCATACAATGTATTTTGATCACATTCAACCCTCATCCCTTCCCCTAACTCCTCTCAGAAAAATCCTCTACTCCCCTCCCAACTCTGTGTCTTCTTTCTGTTTTTTGTAATAACCCAAAGGGTCCCGTTTGTGTTACCCTTTTACTCATGTGTAGAGCCATCTATTGGCATGTGGTTGACCTACCAGGGGCCACACCTTTAAAGACGAGTGACTGCCCTCAGTCTTATAGAAGTCATCAACCATCAATAAGTCCTCAGTGAGGACTGGGGGCTAGTGAACGCCTCCTCCCTTTATTGCTGGAATCTTGACTGGCTTGATATTGTATAGTTCTTACATAGGCAACAGCAGCTGCTGTGGGACGTGAGTATAGCGGTCCTGTCATGCCCATAATACACTGTTTCAAGTCAATACTCCTCCACTCACTCTTACAGCCTTTCCACCCCCTCTTCCACAATGGTTCCTGACCCTTGGGGGGGGGATGTGCATGCATGTGTGCATCTGTGTGTGTTTGTCTGTGATATAGATGTTCTATTTGTTGCTGACCACTCCACAAACACTATTTTCTGCACTTTTGACTAGTTGTGAATTTCTGTGTTAACCACAATTGGCTGCACAAAGAAACTGGTCTGATGAGGTCTGAGAGCTTTCCTAATCTATGAGTATAGAGACAATAATCTAGAGAGTAATTTAACACTGTACTTATATAGCAAAATAATGCTAGTAGTTTACCCCTAGCATTCACCTAGGCTCTTGCCTAGGGCCCTGCCCTGACTTCATGATGGGCTGTAATGTGGAAGCAAAATCCAAATAAACTCTTTTCTCCGAAAGTTGTTTTGTTTGTGGTGTTTATCACAGCAGTAGAAAGAAAACCAGGACAATAATGTTTTATAGTGTTTAGCATATCTCTTTTTGGCAGGCTGGTTTGAGACAGGGTTTCTCTGTGTAACAGCATTTCTCTGTATAACAGTACTGATGACTGTCCTGGAACTCAATCTGTGGACCAGGCTGGCCTCATACTCACAGAGGTTCGCCTGCCTCTGCCTCCCAAGTACTGGGATCAAAGACGCGCGCCACCATCACACCGCTAAATCTTATATTTATCTTAACAAATGTGTCTGGAAGTGTTTTATTCTCATTGGTAGTTTTATGAATGAAATTGTTTCCTTAATCTTGCTTTTGAATTGTTCACTGTGAATTTATAGTAGGGCAATTGGCTTTTAAATATGGACCTTATTTATATTCTGTAACTTGGTTGAACTTTTTGTTGTTTTGTTATTAAATTTTCCTGGCTTTAGTCTACAGTAAAAATTTGGGATGAAATAGAAAAGTGGTACTTTTTCTTCCCACCTACCCAGTTCTGTTTTACCAACTTCAGGTGAGATTTCCACAGACTATTTTGTAGTCAGTTTGCTATTCTTGTTTGGCTTCCCTGAAGATCTATAGGTTAGGTAGACAAGACCTTGTCAAGAAGCATTGCATTTACTCATCTTCCATAAGACAGCAATGTTAGACATCTGACTGTTCAATAAAACAAAGCTTTATTAGCAGATGGAAGGGATGACAAACAGCGCAGTCTGTGAACCCTCTTCTCCTACTGTCAGAATTAGACCAGAGAAAGACTTCCATACTGACAAAAGGTTCTGCTGCTCTCTCGGTCTTTCTTTGCTGCTCAACATCTTAAATGATCATATCAAGTAGTTTCTCTAGTTGGTCCTTTAGTTCACCTCCCACAAGTGCACAGGTGGGCTGCTGCAAAAACCAAGCAGCCAATGAACTCATTACTCCACCTCTCTTGGGGCAAAATCCTCAGTCCTTTTTTTTTTTTTTTTTTTTTTTTTTTTTTTTTCTGTGAGCAACTATAAGCACAGGGACTCCTTGGTTTTCTGATATCTTAGGCATTCTGTGAAGTCCACCTTCTCAACATTGACAGAGTCCACCCCAGACACAGTGCCATCTATTCATCTGGTATATGACTTATACAGTGGCTCATTACTCTTGAGTGCCTGTATCCCAGAAGTTGAAAACTGACTCTTTCAGAATTGCTCCGAGCTTCCTTAGCTCTCTCAGGGTTAAATCCCGTGGAAGGCATGGTATTTACAAATTCATTGAACTGCAACCTGTATGAGACAGCTGTCTCTCCAGTGTAGCCCAGAGCCAGCATAACAAATGTGTAAGGACTGAAAGCAGAGCAGGCTGGACAGGACAGAAGCCTGGTCTCGTAGTGGTTCTCCATTTCCAGCGGCAAATTGCACCCAAATTGAAACATGTTTTTCCTAACTGCTTTAGAATTTCTCTTCATGGGTGATCCAACTACAAGACTGATCCCAGATTGGAGTCCAGATCTAAATGAGAAAATATTGGCAGGCATTTCTATGCAGAACTTCAGCCCAGTTCTCCACACAGCGCTGAAGGTTGGTGCTTTATTAGAAACATATTGACTCGTACTCTGGCGACACCCCCCTCTCCTGGCCCACCCGTGATTCTAAAACCCATCGATCAGTCCTTTGGGGCAGCGATGCTATTCCCACCCCATTGCCCTAATTGACCAGGGTGACACCTACTCCCAGGGCTGCAGAGCCAGGCTCTCCTTTGATTCACCTGCAACACCTGTTGCTTTGATGAGCTGTGCTCTCTTGTTTGACTCCACATCTTTCCCTGAGAGGGAGGGGCACTGATGCCTGACTCAGGGTACCACTGAGGCCTGGATTGAGATAGCAGTGCACACATGGTATACAGGACTGCCAGGCAGGCAGAGCTTACCAGGTTGCTTTGTGCTAGGTTGCCCTAATGGTTGAGAGGTAGGACTCTTGTCTTCTAAATGGTCTTCAGGGAAAGTAGCCCCTTTTTGTGGTGGGGTATATTGTTAGAATTTTTCTCCCATTGCTTAATCAAATTGAAGTGCTGTTCTAATTTCTGGATATTTTTGGTGTGTGTTTTTCATCATTAAAGGGGTTAAATCTTGCTCACTGCTTTTTATCTACATATTTTTTAAAACCGTTGATTCTTGAAATTACAGTGCATTCTGCTGATTTTCAAATATTAGATGAGCCTTGAATTCTGGTGATAACTCCCTCTGGGTTATGGTATCGAAGTATTTTTTTTTTGTGTCATTGGATTCTGTTTGGTTGAATTTTGATAATATTTGAGGATTTTTGAAACATTTCGAAGGGATATTGGTTTGCAGCTTTGTTATTATCAATGGCAGCCTTGTTCATATGTATTAGTCAGGGTTCTCTAGAGAAACGGAGCTCATAGAATGAATCTAGATATAAAAAAGGAACATTTATTAGATTGGCTTACAGGCTGTGGTCCAGCTATTCCACTGATAACTACTTCCTGACAGAAGGTCCAAGAATCTAGTACTTGTTCAGTTCATGAAGCTGGATATCTCAGCTGGTCTTCAGTATATGTTGGAGTCCCAAATTAAGCTCTAATACCAGTGAAGAAATGAATTTGCCAATGAGAGGGAGGGCATGTCCTTCATATAGGCTTCCACCAGAATATGTGGCCCCCATTTAAGGGATATTTTCCACCTCAAAAGATCTGGATTTAGGGTGGGTCTTCTCACCTAAAATGATTCAATCAAGAAAAAAAAATCTCTTACAGGTGTACCCAGTGGCTTGACTTTTAGTTAATTTCAGACACAGTCAAGTTGACAGTCAAGAAGAGCCATCAGAGTTTGTCTACATGTTTATTCTGATCGGAGTTATCTGAGAGTCTTGTTTAAAAATGAATGTGTGGAGATAGAACAATTATTCTGTTTAGAATATTATGCACTGTGTGCATGTATTAAATGGTCACACGGCACCCTAAAACATGGATAATGCTTATGCATTCCTCAAAAATGAAAATAAAAACAATTATACCAAATAAAAATAAATTACATCAGAATTGCAGTATGTATATGCCTATGCCTATGCACAGGTGATTGCATCCCTGTCTGCTCTTTCAGAGTCTCTCAGACAGGACGATATACGTGAATTTGGGAGCTCTTCCTCAGTTCTTGCAGACACACCACACTGGCGCCATCCATCAAACTCTCACAGCTTTTCACCTTTTGGCTAAAAATTCATAATCCTCTTCACAATCTAATAACGTAGTTTGTAGCTAACATCTTTATCCATACCTAATCACAGCAGTTCCCTGGATGCAACCCCCCCCCCCCCCCGTGTGTGTGTGTGTGTGTGTGTGTGTGTGTGTGTGTGTGTGTGTGTAATCCACAAAGGCAGGGCAGAAGCCAAAAATAGAGGAATGATAGGTGATTGATTGTGATTGCTGAGCAGAGGGTTCTTACTCTTCACTGTGTACTGCTCCCCTGCTTTTTCCACTATGTGATTGGAGCAGACCCTGGCTCAGGACACTGTAGATTAGCAGTACTGTAGAGCACGGCTTTTAAGCCTCAGATGGATGGACACCTACAGGTTGAGGAGGGCCTGTGGGATGCTTCTGAACTCCCAAATTTTGTGCATGCATACCTGACTTACAGGTGTGTGTGGGGAGCTCCTAGGTTTCATCAGAATCTCCGAAGTCCCAGGGCCCTCTTCTAGAGTTATTCCCAGCAGGACTGTTTTAGGTGCTGTGCCATCCCCATAAGGTGTGTGGTGGTGCCTGGGGTGGTCACCGAGGGCCCTGCTGAGAGTCCCTCTGGGGGTGGATAATTCAGGAAGTGCAGTAATAGAGCTGATGGTTGATTATGATCTCCCTCAGAGATGAGTCCCTCTGTGTTAAAAAGGCAGAAAAGAAGGGTTGAACATGGTAGGCTGAGAAGGCAGTGTGAACACTGAGGAGTGCTTGCAGCATTTATGGTTAAAAATAGCTGCTGAGAGTCTTTGGTGTCTTCAGCACCAACAGTGAATGTGAATACAGGTTTTTCTGCCAACCTTGATCTAGCCCCCACCACAGATAAGCTGCTGACACAGGAAGATGACCCGTGGCAGAGCAATACACTGTCCCCAGAAAGTGGCAGAAATGTCTTGAACTTTGTAGATCACACAGGGTGTCCACTACTCAGGCTGTAGTCACACCAAAGCACCGTAGGCAAGAGAAAGTGGGTCGAGATGGCTGTATTCTAATACGCTTTATTCATGGACCCTAAAATTTGATTTTATGTACATTTAATCAAACCACAAATTAGTTTCCCTTCTTTGGATGATTTTAAACATTTAAGGATGTAGAATTTATTTCTAGCCTGGGATTTGTCCAAGTGGAGCCTATGAGGTCTGACTGGGATCCCAGATGGGATACGCATCATTCTATCCTTTTCCATGTTGACTTATGTTGAAGAACCAGGAGATCAGTTGTGTGTCAAATGTAATAACTGAAGATTAATGTCAGAAGGTCCTTTAAACTTGATTAATTCTTTTTCCGCATTTCCCCATAATTATGTGGAGCCATTGGCTCACAGACAGTCATCTCATTGAAAATCATCTTAAATCTTTTCTTATATAAGTAGAATACTAAAAGCATCCCTTAAATTAAAAAAAAATCAAACCAACAAAAAGAATCTCGATTTATCCTCTTTTCAAGTCACTTCTCACTTAGCAAGGGGAGATTTTTTTTCCGTGTGTGTGTGTTTGTGTGTATGTGTGTGTGTGTGTGTGTGTGCATATGTGTGTATGTTTGTGTTCGCATGTGTGACTGGCAGCTAGAGGCTGACTTCAGGTGTCATATCCTCAATCACTCTCCCCCTTAACTTTTGAGACAGAATATTTTACTGGTTTCGAGACTCACTGTTTGGCTAAACTGGCTGCCCAATCAGCTCTGGGGATCCTCTCGTCTCTGTCTCCCCAGTGTTGGGATCACAGGCATGTGCACAGCAGTTTTTTAACTGACGTTCTCAGGCTGTGTGGTAAGCACTCATTGATTGCCACCACCAGCCACAGGAACTTTGTTTTTGAGTTTAATATAGGCTCTTGCAATTGTTTTGTGTGTTATTTATTTTGTGTATGGGGGGGGGCTGTGGGTGTGGAGGCCAGAAGACAAGCACAAGTATTGTTCATCAAACACTACCCACCTCATCTGAGACAGGCTTTCTCAGAGAGAGCAATTAGCTGGTACACTATGGTGTGCTGCGGCTGGGCTATGGTGCTCAGTAAGTTGGGTGTACACAATGCATGTTTTGGTAGTAGATGGTGTAAAGTAACTTGTTGAAATAATATCGGAAAAACTTGACAAATACTGTGAGAGGTAAAGGCTTTTCTCGGTGGAGAGCATGTCGATCCACAGTCTTTCCACATTCTTATCGGCATGTCAATACCTCACTGATCAGGCTACCCTGGAACTCCCCAAGTAGGCTGGCTTGATGGTGTGTGTTCTGGAAGCTGAACTCAGGTTCTCACCCTTACAAGACAAGCAAGCACTCTCCCAACTGAGTCATCATCCAATCCTTCCTATGTACTTAAAATATTTTTTAAAGTAAATTTTACTGTGTATATTTAAATAAGTCTGCAAGTTCTGAGACATAGTCAAGGTAAATGGTACTTGAGTAAAGCAAATCCACATGTCCATTACCTGAGAGGTCGTTGCTGGCTTTTGGTCTTGGTCAGCAAATCTTAAGTAGAGTACCCATAGATCTCACACTGTACAGAAGATTCTAGACTTCTGTGCCTTGTCTCCTGTGTAGTCACCAAGATGTGCACAGAAAGGGGTATTTCATCAGGCTTCAGGGCTATTTGCTCCTCCAGGTGACAAAATGTGCTGTACATAGTTTACATTTGTTTTGTGTTGCTTCCCAGTTTCTGTGTCATAGAGGTAATCCCACAGTAGATGTAAAATTCCTGCTTTGTTTTGGCTCACACAGTCTGAGCCTGTGATAGCTCATTTCCTTTTTTACTTGCCCAGGATCATTTTAGCTATTGTTGGCTTATACCTTTTATAATGATGTACTAAACATTAGCCCATATAGGAAGGAGGCCAGGGAAGATGATCATGTACATCTTACATTTCAATATGCAGACCTAACTGACCTCCAGAAGAAGGAAAATTTTGCCTGTGTATAAGACTCCTGCTACTCAATACCTCTGCTTTGCCTTTTTTTTCCAGTCAGATGTTCACAAAAAGAAACCTCCTAGATCCATCTGCATCTCTTTATGTGCTGCTAATTATCTCTGCTCTTCTGTAAGTTCTCTGTTACCACTCTAGAGACAGCGAGACCTGGGAGAATAGAGCTGATAAATGAGGTGGACTAAAGTCTCATGCAGCAGCCAAATTTATTCATAGCATCAGACAGTTTATACTCTGAGGGCAAGCTGCACATGAAAACCATGTTTTTCCATAGAGGCATATAAACAAATAACAATAGCCCATTGTAATGAATAATCTGAAGGAAACTCACGCCTATCTGCCATATCTAGGAGGAGCATGAAAACACATCCTAAGAACAATTTTGAAGAAACTGAGGCCACATGACTCTTGTCTTTTTCTTGGAGTTTTCTCACAAGCACTTAGAATTCTCCCCATATGACTCCTTTCTTGGGCCATGTTCTGACAGTTCTCAACTCACAGAATTTTTTTCCCTATTAGGTTACTTGTATTTTGCTTATTTAATCTGTTTGTGCTTATGTAGAAAGTAGAAAGCAATCCATTGTATATGTTGGAAATTATATGTTTTATATTAGTTTCCTGCTATTTTTACTTGATTAAATGTAGCTAACTTGCTAATGTCTTTTGTTACACATTTTTTTTTGTAGATACACAGATGAACTCCAACTTAATTATAGTTTAGCTGGTAAGTTTTCTATTTTGTAGTGGGGTGAAAGAATCATGCATGCAGTAGAAACCATACTTTGATTTTGAACTTAGCTCTTTTCTTAAGCTGATGGCATAAGATTCTTACCCTGTGGCATGTGGCATCAGCTTCCAGTCACCCAAGAGAGTATTGGCCTTCTGCTTAGTTAAGTACTTAGTTAAGTTGGGTGTATATAATGCATTTTTTGTAGTAGATATCATAAACTAATTGATTAAAATAATTAATATTAGAAAAGCTCGACAAACATCATAAGATAAAGGCTTTACTTGGTGGGAAGCATGCAGATCATAGTCTTTCTTCATTCTTTTTTTGCTTTTTATTTATTTTTTATTGAAAAAGATTATTTTCTCATACAATATATTGTGTTTGCAGTTCCTCCCCACCTCCCCTCTGGACCCACTCCCTTTCTGTCTCTCATTAGAAAAGAACAGGCTTCTAACAACCAAACATGACAAAATAAAATATAATAAGAGGAAGGAAAAACAATGACATCAGGACTGGACCAGGCAACCCAATGGAAAGAAAAGAGCTGCAAGAGTAGGCACAAGAATCAGAGAACTCTTCCTTCACACATTTGGGAGTCCTAGACTGCTGTGGATATCGCTCTGTATAAATAAAACACTGATTGGCCAGTAGCCAGGCAGGAAGTATAGGCAGGACAAGGAGAGAGGAGAATTTTGGGAAGTGGAAGGCTGAGGCAGGGAGACACTGCCAGCTGCCACCATGACAAGCAGCATGTGAAGATGCTGGTAAGCCATGAGCCATGTGGCAAGGTATAGATTTATAGAAATGGATTAATTTAAGATGTAAGAACAGTTAGCAAGAAGTCTGCCATGGCCATACAGCTTATAAGTAATATAAGCATCTGAGTGATTATTTTATACGTGGGTTGTGGGACTGCAGGGGCTTGGTGAGACCTGGAGAGAAGCTCTCCAGCTACACCACACAAATAATATAAGCTACAATATATTTCCATGGGACCCCCTTAGCCAACACCTAAATAGAATACAACTTAGTCCCCGTACTGGAAGCCTTGTTTGCTGACAGCATATGGCTAGTTGGGATTCTGTCTCCCCCATTATTAGGAGATCTTATTAGAATTGCTTTGACTTATTTTTGGAAGTTTCCACTGCACTAGGTTTCCATACAATCCCTCAAATACCCCTCAGTTTCAGCTGTCTCTCTCCACATTCCTTCCCTCAACCAAACACTGCTGTTCCATTAAAAAAAAGGACAGGATGGAGGGAGGGAGTTAGGGAAGGAGGGAGGGAAGAAGGGAGGTAGGGAGGGAAGGAGGGAGGGAGGGAAAGAAGGAAGGAAGGAGGGAAGAAAGGAAGGAAGGAGGGAAGAAAGGAAG
>CABHPQ010140969.1:1483-14169 GCA_902168405.1 Peromyscus aztecus | reverse complement strand
AAGGAAGGAAGGAGGGAAGAAAGGAAGGAAGGAGGGAAGAAAGGAAGGAAGGAGGGAGGGAAGGAGGGAAAGAAGGAAGGAAGGAAAATGAATTTTAATGATATTCTGGTATACTCATAGATCAGTGCCTTGTTCAGTCATCATCAGAAAAGCTTCTTCCTGCAGCAGATGGGAACAGATGCAGAGACCCACAGCCATACATTATGCAGAGAGACAGAGTCCTTGAAACACACAGCTCTAAATAAGATGTGTCCATCAAATACATACCCTCAGAGCTCAGGGAACTCCGTGGAAGAGGAGATGAAAAAAGTGTAAGAGCCAGAGAGAACTGAGAACACTGGGAGAACATGGATGGCCTTTTGAATCGACTGAGTGATGCTCATATGAGCCTGAAGCAGCAAGTGCGGGGCTGACACTGGTCTGCATCAGATCCTCTGAGTACATACTGTAGGCTGCTTATCATTTATTTAATGGCTTACCACATATAAGTGAATACATACCATATTTATCTTTCTGGGTCCAGGTTACCTTATTCAGCATGATTTTTTTTTTCTGGTTCTATCCATTTGCCAGCAAATTTCATGATGTCATTTTTAACAGAGCTTTTGAGTAATACTCCATTGTGTAAATGTACCACGTTTTCTTTATCCTTTCTTCTTTTGAGGGACATCTAGGTTGCTTCCAGTTTCTGGCTATTATGAATAGAGCAGCAATGAACATGGTTGAGCAAGTGTCCTTGTGGTAGGATGGCACACTCTTTGAGCATATGCCCAAGATTGGCATAGCTAGATCTTGAGGTACATTGATTCCCAATTTTCTGAGGAACTGCTATATTAATTTTCATAGTGTCTGTACACGTTTGCATTTCCACCAGCAATGGAAGAGTGTTCCCCTTATTCTATAATCTTGCCAGCATGAGCGGTCATTTGTATTTTTTATCTTAGCCATTCTGACAGGTGTAAGATGGAATCTTAGTGTCATTTTGATTTGCATTTCCTTGATGGCTAAGGGTGTTGAACATTTCTTTTAAGTGTTTCTCAGCCGTTTGAGATTCCTCCATTGGAAATTCTCTGTTTAGAACTGAACCCCATTTTAAAATTTGATTGTTTAGTAGCTTTGGAGCCTTTCCTGAAACTCACTCTGTAGCCCAGGCTGGTTTTGAACTTACAGAGATCGGCCTGACTCTGCCTCCTGAGTGCTGGGATTAAAGGCATGTGCCAACACTGCCCAGCTTTGGTTGGGAGACTTTTAATGACTGCTCCTATTTCACTAGGGGTTATGGATCTCTTTAAATTGCTTATCTGATTGTGATTTAACTTTGTTAAGTAACTCCTATTCAGAAAATTATCCATTTCTTTTAGATTTTCCAATTTGCTGAAGTGCAGGTTTTTAATGTATATCCTTATGGTTTTCTAGATTTCCTTGATGTCTGTTATTATGCACCCCCTTTCATCTCTGATTTTGTTAATTTTGATATTATCTCTTTGCTTTTTTAGTTGGTTGGATATCATCTCTGTCTTTTAGTTAGTTTGGATAAGGTTTGTTTATCTTGTTCATTTTCTCAAAGAACTATTTAAATTGTTGATTCTTTATATTGTTCTCTTTGTTCCTATTTTATTGATTTCAGCCCTGAGTTTGAATATTTCTTACCATCTACTCTTCTTAAGTATACTTACTTCTAGAGCTTTCAGGTGTGCCGTTAAGTTGCTATTATGAGATCTCCCCAGTTTTTTGTTGTTGTTGTGGTTTTTAATGTAGGCACTTAGTGCTATGAACTTGCCTCTTAGAACTGCTTCCATTGTGTTCCATAAGTTTGGGTATGCTGTTATTTATTTTCATTGAATTTTAGAAAGTCTAATTACTTTATTATTTTTGTTTTGACCCATTTTCTATTAATTAAAGAGCTGTTCAGTTTCCATGAGTTTGTAAGCATTCTGTTCTTTCTATTGTTGATATCCAGCTTTAATCCATGGTGGTCTGATAGGATCCAGGGAGTTATTTCAATTTTCTTGTACATGTTGAGACTTTCTTTGTGTCCAAGAATGTGGTTAATTTTGGAGAAAGTTCCATGAGCTGCAGAGAAGATCCATTCTTTTGTGTTTGGGTGAAATGTTCTGTAAGTATCTGTTAGGTCCATTTGCTTTATAACATCTGTTAGTTCCATCTTTTCTGTTTAGTTTTTGTCTGGATGATCTGTCTATTGGTGAGAGTGGGGTATTGAAGTCTCCCACTACCAGTGTGTGAGGGTCAGCATGTGATTTAAGCTGTAGTAGTGTTTCTTTTACAAACTTGGATGCCCTTGTCTTTGGGGCATAGATACTAAGAATTGAAATGCCACTGTGGTGGTTTTGTCCTTTGATGAGTATGTAGTGTCCTTTCCTATCTCTTTTTATTAGTTTTGGTTTGAAGTCTATTCTGTTAGATATTAAAATGGCTACATCAGCTTGCTCCTTAGGTTCATTTGCCTGGAATATACTTTCCACCTTCTTAGCCACATTTCAACACCTCACTGATTAGTTCTAACATCTTGGAGGAATCCACTGTTGTTGCAAGTCTGAAAACTCTTTAGTTGTAACTGAAATTCAGCCCTTTCCCTCTTCTCATCAGCTACGTAGCAAAATCTACTCACCATCCAATTCCTCCTTAGTTTTTCATGGCGTCATAGCTCATTTATTTTTTATTTTTATTTTTGTAAATATTTTTTTGGAGATAGGGTTTCTCTGTGTAGCCCTGGCTGTCCTGGTACTCGCTCTGTAGACCAGGCTGGTCTCAAACTTACAGAGGCAGATGGTTGCCTCTGCCTCCTGAATGCTGAGATGTCTAGTAGCTCATTTCTCTTTAGTGTTGACTGATATTTCATTTCTTGGATATACCATGGTTGATATAGTCATTTCTCCATTAAAGGGCATCTTGTTATCTCTGAGTTTGAGCAAGTATGAATAAAGCTTGCATAAATATCCATATACAGTTTTAAATTCTCTTAGGTAAAAACCACAAGTAGTCAGCTGGGGAGATACTTCAGCAGGTAACAATGCTTACTATGCAAACATGAAGAAATAAGTTCAAATCAAAAGACCCTGTGTCAAGAAAATAAGGCAAAGAATGATAGAGCAGGACACTTGATATTCTCCTTTGCCTTCTGGGCATGTCCATGGGCACACACACACACACACACACACACACACACACACACACACACACGGTGGGAGAGAGGGAGAGAGGGAGGGAGAGATATCTCCTATTGTTCCCCACTCTCACCAGCATTGGGCATTGTTCAGGATTTTGACCTTTCTGATAGCTGAATACCAGCTATGTTTTTGAATGACACATGAAGTCCTGTAATATTGACTATGATTATTTTGAAGGATAGAAATCCTGTTCTGAACAATGGATTTCATGTTTACACTTGCATCTTTGGCTAATTAGGGCTGTTAGAATGTCACTAGGCTTGAATGTTAGGTTTGCTTATAGGCTTGAGGTATGTTTCTGAAACTCAGACTCCTACTGTGGGTTAGCTGCATTAAGGAAGGCAGCCATCATGGGAGGTGCTCAATCTTGAGCTCTCTTAAGACAGTAATGGAGCTTAATCCTTTAGGAGAATCCTTTTGCTAGTGAGTTCCTATTCCTTTCCATCCTGGTCATTTAACCTTGGGTGATTTCTTATGGCCAATGTCATGGGCTCCCAAATAGAAGTTACATTATTTAGAGAAACCAGACTTGGGTAAAGCTTCTGCCTTAGGTAGTTACTACAGTTCCATAAGGGAATTGGAGCATGTTTCACTTCCCTTTGAGTTTCAAAAGTCAAATGCTGAACATTCAGTTGCACTACCAGTACCATGAAGGGTACCTTTTCCACTCTTCGGGGAGCACATGCTTTACTGGATTCCTCTTGGACTTTTTGAGTAGTGTCCATTTGTGGAGCCTGTTTCTTAGAGCCTCAGGCAGAGGCTGTGTTCCTGGACACAGTGCAGTTTGGGGGACGGTGTGTATGTGATCAGGATTCTATGCTGGTTTAGGAGAGCCTTTCTGGCAGTGCCCATGAAACCTGTGAAACCTTTCCAGTGTGTGGTCCATGTGGGTCCAGCAATGGCAAGACAGTTGGCTATCCCCATGATGGGTAGGACCCATTGGACAGAGTCATCCTGAAGCTTACTCAGGGTCAGAAGGATGAGTATTCCTACTGTTTTCATTCATGGTCCTCTTAAATTATCACCTTTTGGAAAGTTGGAAACCAAACAGGAAAGCAGATCTATGTACTTATCAGGATTTTGTTGCCACTGAAAAGGGGAGTGGACAGGCTGCCTGAAACATAGACTACTAGTCTGTAAAGCTAACTACTTCCAACACATAGTCACCTATGATGGCTGTGTCTCAGCCTGCCTTTACTCTGCCCTTGGTAAGTTTCTTGATTTTCTTGTCCCAACATCTTTAGGTACATGTTGAGGAAGTTCATAATCACGTTAAAACTATCCTACAAAACCTGGGTTGTCTCCTAACTGTAGACGGCATTTTTAGCCCATTCTTAGTGATCTTTAGGACATTACCATTGAGTACTGCTCTCCACCCAGGCAGAAGCTGCACTTAGTGTGGCATTACCTGGGTGGGGAGGGGTGTCTGCAAATTATTTTCCTGATCCTTAGAAAGTCTCCAAAGACCAGCCTTGTCTAGTATTTCCACTGATTTCCCTAGGGAAACCAGAGAGTGAAGAAGTAGTTAGCTCTAGACTGAGTGTTGTTTTCTTTGACTGAGTGGTTTCTCAATGCCATCAGGAAACACTGTTCTATCTACTTATAAAATGAGAAGTTGGAGGACTCGGCTGAACTCTGACAAAGCCAACAACTTCCTCCATCAAATAGCCATTTTCTCACTCTTTTCTACTTATTGCTCACTGTTTTTAATCCTGGGTTTTTTGGCTTCAGCACTGTGGGTCTGTGGTGAGGTAGAACATCATGGAAGAGAGGATGCAGGAGAAACAAGCATCTCACTGTGGACCACTGCATCAGCAGTTGCAGAGTATTATTGACTTGAGATCTTTCCAGTATGGTGGGCTCATTGGGGTACAACTCCACTGTAAGTCAAGGAACATCTGTATTGATCACTTCCCTCCATGGCTGTTTCTTTTAATAGCTAGTGTAAGAAACCTAGACCTGTGGTCACGTAAAAATTAAGGATTTTTTAATTAACGAAGCAAACTATAGACAAATTTGACAGATGGGTAACAGATTGATAGAAGATATTTGCAAAATAGAAGAGGAATTGACAAGAGATTAATATATAATACACACAAGGAATTCTTACAAGTCATCAAGAGAAAAATATTAGGAAATCTACTAGAAAAATGAGCAAAGAATATTAATAGTAATTCACAGAAGGGGAAACCCAAATAGCTAACAATCTGAATAAAGAGACCATCAATCTTTGCAACACTTAATTAGGGAAGTAGAAAGGAAAACAATGAACTGCATATTGGTTTATCCAAAAATTTAAAGTTCTATAAGACTAAACCCAGTTCCTGGCGTAAGAAATGGCAAACATCAGGCAGTGTAACAGAACAGTTGGCTGAAACCATTCTGGCACATGTATGGGACTTGTAGGTGTGAACTCTAGAGAAACAGTTGCCCATTATCTGTGAAAGTGCATGTCCTCATAGCTTGTTGTGGCATCAGAGTTAAAGGCAGCAGCTCATAACCACTTCTGGATGGATGGACAAACTAAATGCAAGGGTAAGTAAGGAGCCAAATAAATAGCATTTGAACATTTTTGTGGTATTTCCATATTATTTTAGCCTTAAGACATATTTGTAGCTGGGCATAGTGGCACATGCCTTTAATCCCAGCTCTCGGGAGGCAGAGGCAGGCAGATCTCTATTAGTTCTCATCTAGCCTAGTCTACAAAGCTACAAAGAAAGTTTCAGGACAGCCAGGGCTGTTACACAGAGAAATCCTGTCTTGAAAAACCAATTTTAAAAGAAAAAATAATTTAAAAAATGAAGGAAAGAAAAATAAAGAAGTATTTTTGTGTCTTTTCAGGAAAATGTGCTCTTACTCTTTTACACACACACACACACACACACACATTGAGACCAGGCCTCATTATGTAGCTCAGGCCAGCCCTCTGCTTCACTGTTTCTAAATAATGTGATTATAGGTGTGTGCCACTAAAGTCTGGTTCAGTGATTTATCGCCTATCCTTACAATTTTCATTTTCTAGATTAATTTTAAAGCATCCTATAGATTTCGTTAAAAATTCTGTGTTGGACTAGTGAGATGGCTCAGTAAGTAAAGCGCTTGTCATGCAACGTAAGGATTTGAGGTTGAAACCCCAGAACCTACACAAAAGCTGGGTATAGAAGTGCACACATCCATAATCCCAGTGCTCTTATGGGAGGAGGGGAGGCAGAGACACGAGAATCTCTGTAAGCTCATGGGTCACCTAGCTGGACGTATGCAGTGGAAGAGAAAAGAGACTGTCCCGACAAGGTGGAAGATGAAGACCATCAGCTGAGATTGTCCTCTGACCTTAATGTGCACACTATAGCATGCCTGCACTCACACAAACACATGCACACTTATACCACACATACACATACCACATATACACACATACACATACCACATATGCACACAATAGATAAAAAAAATTCTATAGGGATATTGGTTTGTTTGATGCAGGATCTTGCTATGTTGTACAGGCTAGCCTCAAACTTACTATGTGCCCAGGCTGGTCTTGAACTCACAGTCCTCCTGTCTAAGCCTCCTTTTGTATGTTGATTACATAGCCTGCTACTTTGCTGAAAGTATTTATCAGGGGTAAGTGGATTTTTGGGTGGGTAGAGTCTTCGGGGAGGGGTTATTTTCAGTATAGAATCATGCTATCTGTGAACTGGGATAATAAAACTTCTTTTCCTATTTACGTCATTTTTATTTCTTTTTCTTGTCTTATTGCCCTAGCTAAGACTTTTAGCACTATATCAAATGAGAATGGGAGAACAGCTACCCTCGACTTACTGCATTTTAGAAGAAAATTTTTCTCAGTTTTTTACTTTCCAGCTGGTAATCATGGCAATCAGTTTATGATGTATAGCTTTTGTTATGTTGAAGTATGTTCCTTCAATTCCTGGTTTCCTCAGAACTTTTTCAGAAGCCATGTTGAGCTTTGTCTAATGGCTTTTCTGCATCAATTGAGATGATGTGTGATTTTTGTCCTTCAATATATTGATATATACTATATATACTATATACACACATACTATATATATATATATATTATATATATATATAATAGTCTATCCAACAAGGAGATAGCACACATTCTTCTCAGCAGGGCAAGAATGAAACCTTCTCTAGGTCCAGCAATCAAATCATACCAAATATAAAGAAATCAAAATAATTTTTTGTTACCATAATATAATGAAACTAGAAATCAATAAAAAGGAAACTTACAAAAACTGCATAAATTCATGGAAGGTATACAATATACTCTTGAATGATCAGTGGGTCATTGAAATCATAAAAGAAATTTTAAAATTCTTAGAATCAAATGAACATGGAAGTACAACCTACCAGAATCTTTAGAATACAGCTAAGATTAGTTCTAGAAGGAAAGTTTGTAGCTGCAAATGATGACCCAAAAAGTCAGAGCTGTTTCAAGTAAATAACCTAATCATTCACTTCAATATCATAGAAAAAACAAACATGAAAGGAATATATGGCACAAAATAATAGAGATCATGGCTGCAAATTCAGGAAATGGAGACTGAAAGAACATATATAAAATTAATCAAACTAGGTGTTTAAAAAAAAAACAAGATTGGAGAGACCAGCCCCCATCTCCCTTCCTGCCCTGGACCTCCCATCTGGACAAGAGCTCCCATCCCGCCCCGGAGCTCCCATCTGGACAAGAGAGAGGGGCTCTGGACAAGAGGTGAGTGTCTGGGCTCAGACCAAAGAGGCCTGCCCCTAGATCCCATCCCTGGGCACCAGCCATTCCCGGGAAGAACTGCCCAACTTGGCCCCAGGTTCTGGCCATCAGGCAGGATCCCCTCCACCCCCACTGGGAAGGTTCCCCTTCTCCAAGACCCCCGACAGACCCTGCAATCTCCACGCCTTGCCCCCACGCCCATCTGCCCGAGACCCCAGCCACTTCCTGAGACTTAGAGACCAGCTCCCAGCTCCCAGCTCCCATCCTGCCCCAGACCTCCCATCTGGACAAGAGCTCCCATCCCGCCCCTGAGCTCCCATCTGGACAAGAGAGAGAGGCTTCCTGAATCTGTCAGCTCTGTCTGGACCAAGAGCGCTGATAAGACCAAGAACGAATCCACAAGGAGATGGGCAGATGTCAAGGCAGAAGTACATACAACAAAATGAAGAGCAGTACAACATCACCAGAACCTAGCCCTCCTCCAACAGCTAGAACTGAACATCATAAAATGGAAGAAGCAGAAGAAAGCAACCTTATGAATAACATCATGAAGAGGGTAGAGGCTTATATAGAAGAAATCACAAATGAAATTGAGGAAAAGACACAAAAAATGGGAAGAATGCTATTAAAAAAAAAACTAGAGGAAAGGACAAATAAAGCAGAAGAAAACAATAAATCCCTGAAAGAAAATCATGAAAAAGCAATGAAACAGATGAAGGAAACAGTCCAAGACCTGAAAAGGGAAATAGAAAAAATGAAGAAGACACAAACAGAAGGAATGCTGGAAATTGAAAATCTGAGTAAACAAACGGGAACTTCAGATGCAAGTATAACCAACAGAATGTAAGAGATGGAAGAGGGGATCTCTGGCGTTGAAGATACAGTAGAAAAAATAGATTCATCAGTCAAAGAAAACACTAAAGCCAACAAAGTCATGACCCAAAATGTCCAAGACATTTGGGACATCATGAAAAGACCAAACCTATGAATAATAGGGATAGAGGAAGGAGAAGAATACGAACTCAAAGGCACAGAAAATATATTCAACAAGATCATAGAAGAAAACTTTCCCAACTTAAAGAAGGAAATGCCTATGAAGATACAAGAAGCCTATAGAACACCAAACAGACTAGACCCCCCAAAAAGTCCCCTCGCCACATAATAATTAAACAACTAAACATACAGAATAAAGAAAGAATATTAAGAGCAGCAAAGGAAAAAGGCTAAGTGACTTATAAAAGCAAACCCATCAGAATAACACCCGATTTCTCAATGGAGACTTTGAAAGCCAGAAGGACCTGGACAGATGTAATGCAGACACTAAGAGACCATGGATGCCAGCCTAGACTAATATACCCAGCAAAACTTTCAGTCATCATAGATGGAGTGAATGAGACATTCCAAGACAAAGCCAGATTTAAACAATATTTATCCACAAACCCAGCCCTACAGAAAGCACTAGAAGGAAAATTCCAACCTAAGGAAGTCAGATACACCCTCGAAAACACAGGCAATAGATAATGCCACAGCAGTAAACCCCAAAGAAGAGAAGTACACATACACTACCACCAAAAAATAACAGGAATGAACAATCACTGGTCATTAATATCCCTTAATATCAATGGGTTTAATTCACCTATAAAAAGACACAGGCTTACAGAATGGACACGAAAGCAGGACCCATCTTTCTGCTGCATACAAGAAACACACCTCAAATTCAAAGATAGACACTACCTAAGAATAAAAGGCTGGGAAAAGACTTTCCAATCAAATGGTCTTAAGAAGCAAGTGGGTGTAGCCATCCTAATATCCAGCAAAATAGACTTCAAACTAAAATCAAAAGAGATGAAGAAGGGCATTACATACTCATCACAGGAAAGATCCACCAAGATGAAGTTTCAATTCTGAACATTTATGCCCCAAACACAAGGGCACCCACATATGTAAAAGAAACATTACTAAAGCTTAAACCACATATAAAACCCCACACATTAATAGTGGGAGACTTCAACACCCTACTTTCACCACTGGACAGATATCCCAAAACGAAACTTAACAGAGAAATAAAAGACTTAACTGATGTTATGACTCAAATGGACTTAATCGATATCTACAGATCATTCCATCCTGACAAAAAAGAATATACCTTCTTCTCAGCACCCCATGGAACCTTCTCTAAAATCGACCGCATACTTGGCCACAAAGCAAATCTCAACAGATACAAAACAATTGGAATAACCTCCTGCATTCTGTCAGACCACCATGGTTTAAAGTTAGATTTCAACAACAATAAAAACTACAGAAAACCTACGATCTCATGGAAACTGAATAATGCTCAACTGAATCACCAATGGGTTAAGGAAGAAATAAAGAAAGAAATTAAAGACTTCCTAGAGATCAACAAAAATGAAGACACCACATACCCAAACTTATGGGACACTATGAAAGCAGTGTAAGAGGGAAATTCATAGCACTAAATGCCCACATAAAGAAGTTGGATAAATCTCACACTAGTGACCTAACAGCACACCTGAAAGCTCTAGAACAAGAAGAAGCAAAGTCTCCCAGGAAGAATAGATGCCAGGAAATCATCAAATTGAGAGCTGAAATCAATAAAATAGAAACAAAGAGAACAATACAAAAAAATTAATGAAACTAAGAGTTGGTTCTTTGAGAAAATCACCAAGATAGACAAGCCCTTATCCAAACTAACCAAAAGACAGAGAGAGAGCATGCAAATTAGCAAAATCAGAAATGAAAAGGGGGACATAACAACAGACAATGAGGAAATCCAGAGAATCATCAGGTCATACTTCAAAAACCTCTATTCCACAAAACAGGAAAATCTAAAAGAAATGGATAATTTTCTGGATAGGTACCACATACCTAAGTTAAATCAAGACCAGATAAACTATTTAAATAGTCCAATAACCCCTAAGGAAATAGAATCAGTCATTAAAAGTCTCCCAACCAAAAAAAAAAAAGCCCAGGACCAGATGGTTTCAGTGCAGGATTCTACCAGATCTTCAAAGAAGAGTTAATACTAATACTCTTTAAATTGTTCCACACAATAGAAACAGAAGGAACATTACCAAACTCCTTCTATGAGGCTACAATTACCCTGATTCCTAAACCAAACAAGGATACAACAAAGAAAGAGAACTCCAGACCGATCTCCTTCATGAACATTGATGCAAAAATACTCAATAAAATACTGGCAAACAGACTCCAAGAACACATCAAAACAATTATCCACCATGATCAAGTAGGCTTCATCCTAGGGATGCAAGGGTGGTTCAACATACGAAAGTCCATCAATGTAATACACCATATAAACAAACTCAAAGAAAAAAACCACATGATTATCTCACTAGATGCAGAAAAGGTATTTGACAAAATCCAACACCCCTTCATGATAAAGGTCTTGGACCAATCAGGAATACAGGGAACACACCTAAACATAATAAAGGCAATTTGCAGCAAGCCAACAGCCAACATCAAATTAAATGGAGAGAAACTCAAAGCGATTCCACTAAAATCAGGAACGAGGCAAGGCTGTCTGCTCTCCCCATACTTATTCAATATAGTACTTGAAGTTCTAGCCAGAGCAATATGACAACATAAGGAGACTAAGGGGATACAAATTGGAAAGGAAGAAGTCAAATTTTCCCTATTTGCAGATGACATGATAGTATACTTGAATGACCCCAAAGATTCAACCAAGGAACTGATACAGCTTATAAACACCTTCATCAACATAGCAGGATACAAGATCAACTCAAAAAAGTCAGTAGCCCTCCTATATACAATTGACAAACTGGCTGAGAAGGAAATCAGAGATACATTACCTTTTACAATAGCCACAAATGATATAAAATACCTTGGGGGAACACTAACCAAGTAAGTGAAGGACCTATATGACAAGAACTTTAAGTCCTTGTAAAAAGAAATTGAAGATGTCAGAAAAATGGAAAGATCTCCCATGCTCATGGATAGGCAGGATTAACATAGTAAAAATGGCAATCTTACCAAAAGCAATCTACAGATTCAATGCAATCCCCATCAAAATACCAACACAATTCTTCACAGACCTGTTAAGAATAATACTCAACTTCATATGGAAAAACAAAAAACCAAGGACAGCCAAAAGAACCCTGTACAATAAAACAACCTCTGGAGGCATCACGATCCCTGACCTCAAGTTCTACTATAGAGCTACAGTAATAAAAACAGCTTGGTACTGGCATAAAAACCAACATGTGGACCAATGGAATCGAATTGAAGACCCTGACATTAATCTGCACACCTATGAACACATAATTTTTGACAAAAAAGCCAAAACTATACAATGGAAAAAAGAAAGCATCTTCAACAAATGGTGCTGGCATAACTGGATATCAACGTGTAGAAGGCTGCAAATAGATCCATATCTGTCACCGTGCACAAAACTTAAGTCCAAGTGGATCAAAGACCTCAACATAAATCCAGCTACTCTGAACCTGCTAGAAGAGAAAGTAGGAAGTAGTCTTGAACACATTGGCATAGGAGATCACTTCCTAAATATAACACCAGTAGCACAGACACTGAGAGAAACAATCAATCATTGGGACCTCTTGAAACTGAGAAGCTTTTGTAGAATAAAGGATACGGTCAACAAGGCAAAGCGATAGCCTACAGAATGGGAAAAGGTCTTCACCAACCCCACATCTGATAGAGGACTGATATCCAGAATATATAAGGAACTCAAGAAATTAGACATCAAAATT
>CABHPQ010140967.1:24756-48193 GCA_902168405.1 Peromyscus aztecus | reverse complement strand
TTTTTTTTTAGTTTGGTCAGAAGCATCTAGAGACAATTTTTTAACTAAGAGTATAATTTTATGGTGAGGAAATGCAAACTAATAAAAGAAATTTAATATTATTTAGATGAAAGTTTTTAATTGAATTAAAATGAAAAAATGTAAAAGCCCTCATCCAGATGAGGAGGCTATGCAGACCTACAATATTGACAGCTGAATTATCCAAACCTAAATATTGAATGTTTAGTTTAGAAATAGTATATTCACATGGTGTTCTATATGACTTTTCTGTAAAAACACAATGAATAAAATTGAGTCATTGAGTTTACTCATGGATAAAAAAGAAGCAAGCTTGTTTTGAAAATAATTAATCAGTTTTTGTGATAAGTTAAAATTGCCTTTTGTCTTTTGTAAAAGCAGCATAACTTATGTCTCCTCTAAAAAAAATGTGTGCTTTCTGATCTTTTTCTTGTAAAGACTCAAAGGAAGAATACGCATTTCCATGAAGTATTTTCAAAGGACTGACTACTTTGAGCAATGGGCCGCTATGGCAATTTATTGTTCCCATCTTCTTCCTTCCAGATCTTAGATGAGTTTTGCAATGTGAAGTTCTGCATAGATGCCAGTCAACCAGATGTAGGAAGCTGGCTCAAGTACATCAGATTCGCTGGCTGCTATGATCAGCACAACCTTGTTGCTTGCCAGATAAATGATCAGGTACGTTGAAAAGATTTTCTTGTCTTTCTTTGAGAACACTAAAATATCAGTGAAGCCTAAAGAATACAAATAACAGTGAGCTGCAAAAGACCCATGTAGCCTGATGGTTAATACAGCAGAAGCTAAAACACAAACACAAGATACAGAACTAAGACATTTTTAGGATTGCCTTTTTTCACTGATGTTTTCTTTGGGTGATCTGTTCATGATGTCTTAGCATTGTTATCAATGCTGCAGTTATTGTAGTGTGACTGAGTGACTTCGAAAGTAGGTACTTGATACTTACTGTTACATTTTTCTTTTATCATCCCAATATGTACATTCATACAAACGATAGAGCTAAAACAATTTGAGAATTATCCAAATTTGCAAATGATATATTTGAAATGTTATATAGTTTTATTTGAAATAGTGGATAGATATGTATGCATGTCATTAGTGCAGACTTGTCTGATTATGCATTATAAAGTGCATAATTATGTTGAATTTCCTAAATCAACATAAAATGAGAATTTTTTACTCTTCAAATAATCAAAATACTCTTCTTTTATGTAAAGTAAAAGTTTAAAGTTGTCGTTGTTGGAGATCATTTTGTGACTTTATGGAAGACTGAGAAGTGAGACTGACTTCAAGAAAAGTAACCATGAAATAAAGGTCACAGGATTATCATGGAACTGATTTTGCGCTTAATAAAATGAATGAGTCCTGTAACATTGTCTAAAAGTGCCTAAAGAATGAGCAGTTTATCCAGTTGACTTTTTTTTTCTTACAAACACCACTGGGTTAAAATTTAATTGTATCGCAGCATATATTTCTTTTAATGTCATGATGACTTAAATGTGTTTCCAAGACCATGTTGAAATGGTTGCTTGGCAGATCTACTACACCAAGAAAATGAAAAGTTTAAATTAGATGGTTCCAATTGAAAGTTGTTAAATAAAGCTAGTGCCTTCAGCCTAAGACTCTCAGCCATCATTAGGAGATTATTCTTTGGCATTTCACCAGCTCCCAAATCATTTTTTTTTGGCTAAACTAAACATAAGGTAGTAAGTTGTAAAATTATGTTTAAATGGGAATCATTTAAATCTTCAGCATAATCAAAAATAAAAAAAAACTAATCAATTGGGTTTTCTCTTTGCTGTAAAAAAACAAAGTGTTATTGACAAATGAAAATATTATTAAATTAGCTATTGATTTCAAGCAGAACATATCCCAAGTCTGTCCTAGGAGTTATTGTCTCCAGCAGCAGCAAACATTTTTTGAGCATTTACTGTTATAGATGGGGGAAATGGATAGGCGTTATAATGGGGTAAACGGTTTGTGCTATGCTTCCTAATAAGGAAACCCTGGGACCTCAAAAGACCCCTTCAAGATGAAATAATATAATTATATCTTAATGATTATTTGCTGTTCATATTTACTGGCAATAGACATACATCAGTATTTATTTAAAACTATTGTATGATCAGTGAAAAGATGATTCAAGAATTCTACTTGCAGCTAATTCAAGGCCATTTGTGGCCAATTTTGCATTTAATTTTTATTTCTGATGTTTTATAATAAGTAAACCTCTTCTTGCAAAACTTGGTTGCATTTAGAGGGACAATCCTGTGGTTTCTAATTGTGTGTAAATCAGGTTGCTCATTATAGTTGGCATTTGTAATTTTTCCAATTAGTTTGAAAGTACACATTTTATAGTCTTTGTTTCCAGAGAAAACATATCCATCATTTTAACAATCTTCATTGTTTAACTCAGGAAACAGAGAAAAGAATTTAGAAAGGCATAGAACACCATTATTAGATATGTATTTACCATTTCCTTAAATATTAATTCAAAACTTCTATATTACACTAGCCAAAATTAAGATGGATACAATGAACGCATATCAAATAACATAATTGTAAAATTGATATTGCATGGTCAAGTAGGTTCATCTATAAACTTGAGAAAAAAAGTCAAAGATAAAAGATGTCTGTGGTAGGTATGTCTCTGTAGAGTACAGCATTATACTTAGCCCGGTTAACAGGACACAAGAAGACAGACACCTTAATAGCCTGTATCTGTATGTTATAAACATATTCATCTGTAAGCTCATATTTGGTTCCACAAAGACCATTTAGATGAGCATCTCTGGATAGCTTTGAAATGTAAATGCTGAACCAGGTGCAAAGATACAGAGCTGACAACAGAGACCCTCCAGATGTGTTTTTCTATCCTCTTTTCCATGTTAGGATCTGTCAAATGGTAACTAGGCACAGCTCATCTTATTATAAACACACCCATCATTGGAGATTCCATTTACTATCTAGACACTGAGAGAATCTCTGCATTAGGGGTAATTGTTAAATTAGTGACATCAGCTTACCTATACAGAACAAACCTGTAGTATTCTAGAATAAATCATAAACATGCTCTTCTTTGCTCTGATTCTTAGAAGGACTTTAAGCTATTAACAGAATGTTGATGGCATAATAGGTAATATTGTAGGTTCTGAAAAGAAATAATTTCAGGTAAATCTTTCAGCTGTGACCTAGTTCTGGTGATGTTTGGGTCAGCAAACAAAGAAAGCAATGATTACCCTGAACAAATGACGAATGTGTGCATCATAGTCTATTTTGCTGGAGACATATATTCAAAAACTTTCTAGTGTTTAAGTTAAAGTTTAATAAATTTAAATCAGCTTCATAACAATGTGGAAGGAGAAAAATCTACAAAATATAATAAATATGCTTTGCTAAGATTCTGAAGTGTGATAGTAGGGGCTGTCAAAACATGTGTCCTGGATAAAACCCACATTGGCCTTGTGTGATTGGTAGATTTTGTTTTTTAAGTAATAGTAATAACTAATACAATCTGATTTATGTCATAAAATAGAGACAGGGATCACACAATGAACCATTTCCTTCTACTTTTCTATAAGCACTTTTATCTCAGGTGGTTTTCCTTGGTTTAAACTTTTTAACAGCTTCACGTGTGCGTGCCTATGTGCATGCATGCATACGTGTGTGTGTGTGTGTGTGTGTGTGTGTGTAACTTTATTTCAGATATTTCATACCAGAATGAGCTTTGAAAATGTAGCTTTCTTTTTTGACACTATTGCCTAGAAAGACTCAAGTCTTACGACTTTAGATGTCTTTTTCATTTCACGTTCTCAAAATTATTGCTATGATGTTGGGAGGGGGAAGAAATTCTGGGCATGCTGGCATTGCTGCTGAAACATAATTTCTAAGTAGCTCCAAGTCTGACTGATGTTGTATTCCCCAACTGAAAGTACTGCGTTAACTGTAGTAATTTATCTTTATAAAGGAAGGCCATGCCAAAGACACTAGGACTGAGACCCCAATCACAGACAAGTCATAGCATAGTACAGCCATTCAAACACCCAAACTTCCTGATCTTGGGTGTCTTGATTACTTTCCCTACATTCCTTAAAGTTTGTGTTCAATACTACATAACTTTACTGCTGACACCCAGCACTGAGCTGGGAATTTTTCATTCCCAGCGACAGACAATACATAGATGCATTAGATAGCTTGGGTGGCTTACAAGGAGCAGCAACTGGTTCTGAGCAGTAGGGCAGGGCAGGAGCAAAGGCAGAGAGCTGGATACTGAGAGTTGTCCCAAGCCAACTCCTCAAGGGGACCAAGCATGAGCTTTATCAGCTATTCAGAGGCTTCATTTCTATTGAGAAACACCCACCCCCACATATTTAAAGTCAAATAGTCCAGACATCTAAATGATTTACTGAGGCTTTTAAAATTTCTTGTTATTTTTATACCTTTCTTTTGAAGTCTTACATATTGTTTCCTTTTATAAACCAGTTTGATTGGTGGATGTAGCACATTTCTTTAGAATTGGTCTGACCCTACTTTTGCATCTCCCTTTGCCCCCTCTTAAGCTTACCTGTCTATATTAATTACCTCAAATCAAAAGCCAACATACCTACAGGTTGTCTATGATCCTCACACAATGCTTGTTCTCATTGCTGATTATATTCACAAGTTTTGTGGACTTACGGAATAGTCTTTACTCCGAAGCGTCTTTAGAGTAAAACTCTTATTTATAATGAGGGAGTTTAAGCTCAGTTCATGTAGGTTGACCTTTGATGAAAGCCAAGTCCATCTTTGTATAATGGTAATCAGAATGATCTTGGTATATTTTGTGGGATAATTGATGTGTGTGTGAGCATTAATACTCTGCATCATGGAAAGGAACACAGTCATTTGAATCCTGTCCTGCCCTCACGTGGTCTTTAAATGGAGGAAAGACCTCAGAAAGCCAGGGCATTATTAATCTTGTCATTTACACAAAGTGATAAGTACTTTCATTTTTAAACGGGCCCCTGACAGCTGGTATTTAGTAAGTAGAACCAGGGAAGTCTACTGTTGCCTCTGAATCAAAAGAAATGCTTCGATAAGAGATTACCTAATGCCTGATGTCCATTCTGAAGCAACCAGATAGAGAAGAATGTATGCGCCACAGAGAATACAAAGTCAGAATTCACTTAGGGGACCCTGCCAGCTCCCTAGTGGTTAATGAATGGCAGCAAGACTCCGCAGTGTTTTCGGTTGGAATGGGCATTGTTCTCATTTGTGCTTTACCTTATAAACTTTTAACTGCTTCCAGGACGACCATGGTTGATTTGGCACACCCGCTTCCACTCTGCTCAGGCTCATATGAGTGATGCTATCAGCTCTGTGACACTAGAACAGTGTTGTTATTGCAAGCTTATTATGGGCTCAATTATTAACTTATTTTCTTTGGCCTTTTACTGAGGAGGGGAAAAATCCACTTTCCTTCAACATTCACTTAATACATATGGTGCAAAAACAGCAAGGCAAATCAACTCTGAGCATAGAAAATGGGGAGCTCTTTAACCTCACCCCACTTTGTAAAAAAATGTTTGCCTCCACTGTCAGGTAATTTGTTAATTTCTCTTCCTTTACAAGGATTTCTGTTCGTGTTTTGTACGCCTTCTTTTGATGTTAAAGTTATTATTGGCTTTGAGCATTTTCTTTACTTTGCTTTTAAGTCAAGTCCTACTTTTATACCAAAGTTATACTCTGCTATTTTAAGATGAATGCCAGCTGGCTGTACCTAGGGACCAGCTCTGTATGCAGTGTTCAGGCTGACTCTGGGGGATGCTATCTGTCCGATAAGTGCTTCCTTTACCCCATGATGAAACTGCCTCAGACATAGTTTGCTGTTTGATATTTGCATGAGACAAAAAGTCCCACCTTCCTTCCCCATGTATTATGCTTGGGACATGTTGGTGGTGTAACACATACAGAGATTTTTTTTTTTTAAGTTAACATTCTTAGACCCTGTGCCTGGAAAAGCATGACCTAAATATTACACCCACATTTAAGTTGAAAACAATGACCTGATATATCACATGCACATTTTCAATAATCAGTGTTTGCCCATAGACATCATCTTTTATTCAGGAAGAGCTCAAAACACCATGCACGCAGGAGATTCTAGCTATTTCTGGTATGAAGCCAGAAAGGTACTCAACAGCATGCTTCATGAGCCACCAAGGATGGTCAAGGGCAGAAGAAAAGCCTCCAACTTGACAGTGTATCATTACCCAAAGATGATCTTTAGCTTCCTTGTAATGTGATGGTGGCACTTTTGACAAACCTTCAGAAACCACTTAGAATGATCACAAAGTTTCCATAGAATTAAACAAAATGGCCAGTTTAAGGAAAGAGGGTTCATGGACAGTCCTTGTGGGCCCTGTGGGGAGATCCTGAGAGGTTATTATTAACCAGAGGATACAGGCCTCAAGGAACACTAAGTGACCCTTCAGCATCTCTCTCTCTCTCTCTCTCTCTCTCTCTCTCTCTCTATTTATTTATTTATTTATTTATTTATTTATTTATTTATTTATTTATTTATTTATTTATTTATTTATTGGTTTTTTGAGACAGGGTTTCTCTGTGTAGTTTTGGTGCCTGTCCTGGATCTCGCTCTGTAGACCAGGCTGGCCTCGAACTCACAGAGATCCACCTGGCTCTGCCTCCCAAGTTCTGGAATTAAAGGTGTGCACCACCACCGCCTGGCAAGCACTTCTCTTCTTGTAGAAACTAGAACCAAAGTCAACTCTGTTTTCTTTAATTCAGTAAATTATATTTGGCTGTTTTCTCACATTACTAATAATGAGTTAAGAATGTATGGAAGAGAAAAACCTTGATAATGTCTTCTACTGAATTGATTTTAGGAGGCAGGCCCCACTTTGTCCCAGTTGTTTTATTTATTCATGCAGTTCTTTATTTTTGGTGCATGAATGGACCTCAGAGCTTCACACATGCCAGGAAGGCTTGGGGACACAAGGCTATGTCACTCTATCCCAAGCCTCTCATTTTTTTTCTTGCTTGTGGTTGTAAGTAAAGCTGGAGAATACCTTATGTTTGGAGAAACTAAAGGGTGTTTGGCTTGGGTGAAGCTTAGTCCTGATAAAGCTAACATTCTGTTGGAAGAGTTTATTTCCTGGCCATCTATCTTTGTCTTCTGAATATATTTCTCTGCCTCTCGGTAAAATTAGACTTAGAATGTACATGAGGATTTTCTTCCAGAGGTTAAAAGCTTGACATCATTATTGCTTTCCCAAGCTGGGGTTTCCCACATTGCTAGAGGTAGATGAGGGGCCCAGTCTCTGTTTCCTGGGATGGTCAAGTGTACACATCTGGTCTGTGGACTCATGCTGTCTTTGCAGCACCAAGACTGACAGATGTGTTCACATCAAGTGTTGACTCTGCTCAGACATGTACGCTGTCACTTAGTTTCCCTTCTAGCCACTTCCAAACATGCAAGTTCCACTTAACTTTTCCTGCTTCTTCATGGTGCTTTGAATGAAGCTGCAGAAAAAAATCAAGCATTCAAGGCAAGCACTGGGAGTTGGAGGAGGGAGAAATCAGCTGAGAGTTGCACAGAGAACACAGCAATAGTCTGAGAAAGCTGCTTCTCCATATAGATTCTGCAGGGAGTACATTTCTCTATTATTTCAATTATTAGAACTTCCTGAATAGGTTGAAGGTCACTCATAATTCACACTTCTGTCATTTTTAGACATGCCAAGTGCAGTCTATTATGCATAAATAAAACTTCCAGTGTTTGACCATGGAAAATAAATGGAAAGTCATAACAATGAGGCCTTGTTCATCTTTTACAAAGTAAATGGTTTGTTTTCTTTCTTGTTTTCTCTTGTACATTGAAGTTTATCTTCTAACTCAATAGTACAAATATAGCACTTTAAAGTGATCCAATCCTGTCGGACTAACAGTAAAGCTGTTCTGGAAGATTCTTAAAACTTCTATTCTGTAGGATAACGAACAAGAACATTTTACCTTTTGTAAGTACAAATGGAAATATCATTATTTTGATGGCAGATTTGGTTGGACAGGCCTTGACAAAATGAAGCTGGTTTGAGAGGCTTCTGAGGACTATCAGCTTTTCTCAGAATGCTTTTGAGAATGTAGAATGTCTCTACTCTCATTACTGTGATCTCCTTGAACTTAAATAACTGACGGAAAGAAGCATTTAATGATATGTAATTAATTAAAATTTTATCTTTGTATAAGATGTATATAGCATAATATATAGTTAAATGTAACCCATGTTACATACAAGTAGAATTAATCTGGTCACTAAGCATTAACTTCCCATTAGATACAATTAATACATAACATGAGATTGTTAATAGTTCCTGTAAAATTTCAAATTCCTCAAAAATATGAACTTTGCTTCATTTAGATGTTACGTGTAAAATATGTAATATGTCTCAGTAACAAAATTATTTACATGTAACACTTAGTGATTGTGGATCTCTCAGAATCTAAAAATTGGCTGCTTTTGTCCACACCATTAATATTTTTTTTAATCTCTTGTTTTGCCTTGTTTTACCTAAGTGGACTTTCTTTTTGCATTCAGAATTGGTTTCAGAGTTTGGTTAAAAATGAATTAACTACAATAATTATATCTATAGTAAGTGATACCTGTTTACTAGTGCATTATATTTATGCCTTAAGTTACACATGTTACCAGCACCAAAATTGAACAGTTTTGGGTTTCCTGGTATTGTTTTTCAATTATGCAAGCAATTAAGAATTCTTTTTGAAACTCAGAAATTTTGCTCTCACAAAAACTGGTAGTAAAAGACTCCGAAGAAGTCTGTTACTAAATCAATCATTATAGATGCTTATCTTTTTAACTTGAAGAATTAAAAAATCCAAGTGTAACATTCATGCTTATGAACATAGAAAACAACTTCACGGAAAAGAAAAAAAAAAACAGTCTATCCAGATAGTAGAAAAATTAAATTTTTATGTTATGAAAAAGTTTAACTGTATGGAAAATTAAGTCATGTTCATAACATCTAGTTCTGAATTGTAGTACTAGCCATCAAATTTAGAATTCTAGAAGAGATCACAGAATTGGAGATATGTAGTAGCTGGTTTGTGAAAATAGCATTTCCATGTACCTGTTTCTCGCACTGTGAGGACCCACTCTCCGGCTTTTGCCCTTTGGGCTAGGATGAGCTTCCATTCCAGCAGGGCACTCTTTGAGAGAGCGCAGCATAGGACACTGACGACTTGTGAATTGGTTGAAACTTATTTCTGAATACTCGAGATTTCTGTACTTGTATTGAATTCATCACAAAACCCAGGACATTTTAATTTTTGGACCCGGTTAAGTTTTTCCACACAACGACAATGGGAAAGGAGGACTGTTAAGTATTTTATAGAATTTAGCAGACTAATTAACACCCATTTTTCCACAGCAAAACCCCCAGAAAAGCAGTGTCTTTTCTTCTGGTGTCTAACTCAGATGACTCAGGGTTTATAGGCTTGCTGTGCATCTGAGTCTCTGGGGATGCCCTGGTCTCAAAGACAGTGTGTCTGTAGCATCCACATTGGTAACTGTCTGCATAGATCACTCCTGCTGCTGACGGTTTTGTATTTACCACAAGATGTTTTTATAACATGAAAGTAGAGACACAGCATTTCCTGAAAATGGAGACACGGTATTTCCTGAAGGAGGAGGTTCATTCAGGGTTGTGTCCCATCATTTTCCCATGCAATCAGCTTGAGGCACACACACACACACACACACACACACACACAGAAAAGAAAAGAAAAGTCATTTTGTTTTGAATGCTTGCTAATATATCCTATTGTTGTGATAAGGAATATCTGGGCTCAAGTATTCAAATTATACATCACTGTTGTTATAATTAGAGGAGGAACACATAGTTTGACTTCAAAACTTCTATGGTCCTAGGGAAGGGCATACAGCAAGGACCACAAGAGCAGAAACACCTTGAGAGGAGGACTGGACCGATGAGGGTGTGGAGGATGGGACTTCAAGGCATGTTCTTATTGCTATATGGGGAAGCATGCCCAGAATTTGCCCTCGTTATGGCTGGCATTTGCCAGTTCTTTTCAAACCCCAGTTTCACGAGCACCATAAAAATTCAGTTAAAATTGAAAAGAACACCCTGAAGTTAAAATCCACTCTGCTCTGCCTTGCCTTTCATGGCCTGGAATGTCACCTTTTACCTCCAGTAAATAAAGCCAACGTCAACACTCTTCCATGTCTTTTATATTTTATGCACTCAATATTCTTCACATGACAATCTGGACACTTAAAGGGTAATTACACGAGTGATCTATGTCCTGGCAAAGAGAATTGTCTTCATAATATATAGTTGCAGTGTATCCATCATTTTCTTTTGTTCCTTGGACTGTTCGCATTGGATTGAGTAAGTCTAAAATGGAATTAAAAGAGACATGATTAATAGAGGACCGCAAAGAAATCACGGCATCATAATACTTTCTTAAAGTGGCCTGACATGTGTGTTTGAGGAGCGTTGCCCAGCTGAGACAACCGCACTCTTTTACTATCTTGCATGCATTGTCTTTCTAACCTCACTATTTCTGGGAAGCCACTGAAAAGTCCTAATATGTCACGATTTAAATGTTAACATGCTGTTGGAAAGGAACTTAGTAAGTTGAACCTGCAAGAGATGCCAGAGTAGAGGTGATTCCAACTGTTGAGAAAAGTCTATTGTTTTCTAAGGGGAAACAGAACTCAAGAAGGAAGCAGGGTACTAACCAGCCTGTGACTTGAAGGTGTAAGGGGAAAGGCACACACATGCAGTGATATTTTAATCTGGTAATTTTTTGAGCAGGACTCTTCCTGCCTGTAAGCCTCCAGAGAGACGAGAGTGTGATGGGTTGGCATTGGGTGCAAGGTGACCATGTTCTGCTTTGTGCTCCCTTTTAAACAGAAACTGCAGAAGGAGCCGATTTTGTGATAGTCTACATTTCACTCTTAGAAAAATATGAGAATTGTAGGTTACATTATAGCAGTGTTCAGCAGTACTTCATGATTCACATTATTTTCTATAAAGAAACTTAAGCTGCTTTAACTACCAATGAATTTTTAAAAAGCTTCATTTTGACAACAAAGAGACTAAGCAAAAAATATTCCTCATTGGAGTATTTTTTTTTTAATTTAGCACAATTCCATGCTCTGGTCTTTTTTATAGGGAAAAAAAAATAATAAACAACTGGAGTTTAGAGCCACCTACTGGAAAAAAGAGGCACATGCTTCTGTGTAAAGTCTTAAGCTTTTCAAAGGATAAACAGATAGGTAAATGTAAAAAATGGATGGATATTTCCGTTGATCTCAGAAGACGATTTACACAGATTTTATCAGCTTGAAGTGAGCAAACATTCCTGGGTACCAGACTCAGAGTAAGTCCGAGGCCAATCTCCAGTGAACAGTGTCTTCTGGTTATTCTGGTTTTGGTTGATTTGTGGTCTGTACTTTCCCCATCTTTATGCTATTGGCTTTGTTTTGGCTCCTACATGTGGCCTGGTGTTCAGAATATATTGGGGGTGGGAGTACAATCTTGCTTGTTTATGGATTATCTAGCTAGTAAAAGGATTGGTGTGTGGGACAGAAAAACAGAATGCAAGGTAGCATGAGGGAGATGAACATTTAGGAAAAGACATAGGGTCGATTCACACAGAATCACACATATAGACCTATATGGCAGAGGACTATAATTTCTAGTGTTTACTAGTTACAGTACAACTTTCCTTTTCCCCAAAACCACCATCTGGTTATAGAATTGTTTAATAACTAACCTTAGGATAAGATGAACAATCGACAGCATTTTAATGGTAAAATAAATGCACATCTTGAAGATTTTTATGCTTAAATGCTTCCTTTATCAGTGATGAAAGCCTGGTGCCTGGACACACAGAAGGCCATGACTTGTCTGTCACTGAGCTCCTGGGAAAGATAGGCAGCTCTTGGAAATTTCAGATTGAGGTTCTCCATACATCCCCTGCCCCCTCCCAATCCCTTCCAAACCACTAGTAGCAGATTTATTAAATCCTTCCTGTCCTTACCACTCAGCTAGAAAGCCAGGGCATAAGCACCCCAAACAGCCTGATCACACCGTGACGTGAGTGGCAGAGCCTGTGTGCTGGAGGTGTAATCAGGAACTGGGGCACCAGGGCAGGACCTAGGTAGGGCTCCCCTTTCTGATGGGTGCAAGTAGAAAGCGGTGTTTTGAAACAAAGAGGCTCTCCTGTGATTCTGCTCTCTAGAGACCATGGCAATTCAGTTGGCTGCATCCCACCTACCATTCCCTTTGGATCATCTCACGGAGAAAGGGTCCTGTGTTGACCTAGGGGCAACTCAAGCTTAGCTAGGCCACTGCTGGATAATCAGGAGTGGTTCAGCTCTGTGAGGGTTTGGCCTGCTAGGTGCTTTGAAGAATTCAGCAATGGGAAAGTTCTTCGTTGAATGTTACACAGACTATAGGTGACCATATAGCAAACTTGTATTACGGAATTTGCTCGGTATACTAGCTAGGCTTTGGGAAAAGCTTGTAAACTGCTTGAGAGATTTTTCTTTATTTCAACAAGGAGATTTTTTTCTTCTTAGTTTATAAAACAGAAATCACCATTTCCTTTGATAAAAAATAAAAGGGAATGTGTTTATTAAAATATAAGAAAATGTACAGCTGCCCCGGTGTATCCTGCCCTTTGTTAACGCTTGCTCCTGTCTGTCTTTCCTGCCACCTGGGGCTGATCTTTGAAGATATTCTACCGAGTAGTCGCAGACATTGCACCGGGGGAAGAGCTCCTGCTGTTCATGAAGAGTGAAGACGATCCCCATGAGCCCATGGCGCCTGACCTCCATGGTGAGTGTGGTGCACAGCACCCAGGGCCAGCTGCCTTCTGGAGACGGCAACATGTCCAATAGGGCCCTTCACACCTGTGGTTTCTTCATGAGCTTCCTTGGCTATACAGTGTCCTTGCTGACAAATGTGTTGTCTCAGAATGGATATTTTCTGGAGCTGACATGTGACTATTGTGATGGAGAAACCACAGTGAGCTAAGGTCTATCCTGATGTGCACAGGAAACGAATTTTGAAGACCTGGTCGGAACCATCCCCTTCAGTTTGGTCAGTTCCTTCTGTAAGACTTCTCCCACTCTTTTAAAGAGTTTTTTTTTTAGTTGTTTGTTTGTTTGTATATTTAGTGTTCTGTCTGCATGTTTGTATGTGCACACACAGTTTGCATGTACAAACAGTGCCTACAGAAGCCAGAAGAGGGTGTCACACCTTAGAAGCTTAAGTGATAGGAAGTTGTGAACCATCATGTGGGAACTGGAAATTGAACCCAGGTCCCATGCAAGAGTCTAAGTTGCTTCAAACCACCAAGCCTCTCTCCAGCCTTTCCTTCCGCTTTTTGAGAGGCTTGGAGCTTTCTTAAAACAGTCAGCTGCCTGACTTCTATTTCTATTACTGGGATAGTGTTTTCATGGGAGCAAACTATGACCTTGTGGGAGGAGAAAGGAAGAGATCCTGGACAAAAAAGTATAGATGAGGAAATGTTACAGCCAATGGAATTATTCCATGCAAGAAGACTGTTGTATATCCAAGGATGGAGGCTCTAGACAAATGACAGCTAGTAGTAGTGATGCATGTTCAAGACAGATCCAGGACAACCTGCTTGTGTGTCATTGAGCTGAGGCAATGTTTTCTTTTTCCTTCCTATTCCTGTCTCCTAATATAATGTGATTTGGTTCAACACAGTATGTTGAACCAAAAATACTTTAGAGCACTTTTCAGTTGCAAGTATCAGAGTCAGGCTCCAGTAATGCCGAGAGAGGACCTGAGCTCTCGAGTCTCTGTGATGGAAGCTGCCATCATGGCTAGTTACTGGCCCCCATAGTTGAGCTCCATTCTGTCTCTTTGTAAAACATCCTGGTGGTTTAGGGGTGTCTTTGGATCATACATTTTTCTATCAGAAAGTCTGACATGAAATTGCCTTTAGAAATCTAGACTTCTCAGTCAGCCTGGTGGAGTTTGTGCCTGAATGTGGAGTCTGACCTTACTTAGACAATACAGGGTGCTTAATGATTAAAAATGTATAGTCTGGGACTCGTTGGGTACAGTTTTCATTTGTACATGACTGTTGAGTCCTAGATGTTTTCAAGCAGTTTTTTAAAGTAGTAGAAATGATTAATTTACTACTTTCAAAATGCCCAAATAAAAGTAATTATTCCATTCTTAAGACTGCCACTCATTAAAGAAAGTAATCATGGTATAAAGTATTTTGGGGGCTAAAAAGATAGATTGCCTTGCAAACCTGAAGACCTGGGTCTGATCTTCAGAAGTCATGTGGTAGCATCCAAGAGTGATGCCATGTAGTCTCAGTACTCATGAGGTAGAGACAGGTGAAGCTTTGGGACACTGACTGATCTGCCTAGCCAATTTAGTGAGTTCTAGGCCAGTACCTGAGGATTGTCACCCGAGGTTGTCACCCCATCCACACATATACACGCATCTGCACACGCACTTTTACACACACGTATATGAACACACATACACACATATATTTCTGCACAAAACATCCTTGAATCATTAATTGCTTGTTGTTTCAATATATCATATCTGTTTTCAAATATAACCATGTACTGATGCATAAGACTTAGAAAGTTTAAGTGGTTATTTGGGTTCTATACTTCTAGAAAAAAAATAAATTTAAAGCATTTGTGCTCCATATCTTCTATATGCTGTGTATAATACGCTTTGCATACATTGTTTCTTAATCTTTTACATATAGATTAAAACCCCCTGAGTGAGGTATTATATTGATTTTACAGATTGAGGAACTGAGGCTAAGGGGAAGTAAATTCTCTTGGAAGAAAACACAGCCAACATGTAGGACAGTGTCTTTGTTGTCTAATATTAGGCTCCTTCCATGCATTTTGCAGCCTGGAAGCTCTGTTTCTTTGTGGGTTCCTAGATGAGATTGGAAGCACAGATCTTGACTATGTAGACAGTGTTATAAATGTTAGAAAAATTTTCTTTAGTTAATATTGAGATTTCTGTCTCCAAGGCAGAGGAGATTGATTGTAGACCACATCCACCCCCCATAACTCTCTGCATACCAAGTAGAGACAGAGTTATCCGAGTCCTCTGCCATTGCCCCCCCTCCCCGATTACTGATGTGGTTTAAGCCTGTGTCTTCAGTGGTAGCGGGCTCTCAGTGGGTCTCTGTTAGACTTGCTCCACTGCAGATGGGGAAATTCTTTTACAGACCAAGCCTGAACGTATGTCCACTTCCAGCTTCCGGTGAAATTCTGTTCCCCTCTTAGCATGAGCGTTTAATCCCCCTGTAACATCCTTTCTGTCCACTGGCATGCTTCACTGCAGTCTGATCCTTCTGTGAGCATGTGTGTGAGCACCTTCACACTTAGCGCGCACTATCCCCATCTCACCTCGCCGATTTTTACTTATTCCACGCCCTTTGTGAACCATTTTCTCCAACTTAGTTGAGGTAGGCAGTTATTTCCTTTGGGTTCCTGTGTGTTCTTTTGTCACAGCATTGCACTCATGCATATCCCTCTGAGTTTCATGTGTATTCATTCTCTAGCAAGGTGTCTGGCAATTTGGTAGGTGATTACAATGTTTTCCCCCCAAACGCTTAGTCAATTAATAACCGAAGAATAACGTCTTCCTTGGTTATAGGTCTACAAAACAGCATATGTGTCATGGTGTTACTATGGGTGCTTTTCAGCTTCGTGAGATATACACAATACCTCTGGGAGCATACCTGTGACCTCCGCTGAGTGTGGTCTTTTGAGTAGAATCTCAGCTATTGAGTAGAAAGAGCAGGAACAGTGCTCTTTGTCCCTGACTATAAAGCACATTGTTTGTGTTTTCCACTACTGTTGCCTATTTATAAATATATCGATTTAAAGTGTAAATTCATATTTGCTGTTTAACAAAGCCATGTCAATTATCACTGGCCCCAGAGGACAATAAGTTAACCTTGCAGGATGCTAGAGACAGCCTGTGCTCCATGACAGTTTGCTGACAATGACAGGTATAATTGTGCCTCAGACAGGGCCTCTGTGTACCCTATGTCTTTCAAGCAACATGCCATTGGCTTAGGGAAACATGGAAGTGAGTTCAAATTCTGACACAGTCACTTATCTTTCAGCTCTGTAGCTGACTGCTTAGTTTTCCTATTGGTGAAATTATCAAGGCCACTCCACGTAGTTAAAAGGAAAGTTTATTAGTGGTGCAACTTACAAATGAAGGGATAGGTAGGTCGCAGGGTCTGGGGAAGGTGTATCGCAGTCCAGCGGCATTCTCTGGAGCTCTGCTCGGTTAACCTCCACTGTCCAGGGTCCAGGAACAGAGAGCATGGTGCCATCCCAATCTCGGGTCTTCAGGGCCTTCCCTTGGCCCCGCCTTGTAGGCGTGACAGTTACCGAAGCCTCAATGAGGGTTGGAACTTCCAGACCAAAGCTGGAATGGCTACCCACTACATTTTCCTCAAGCTTTAGTACTGTTATCTGAAAATTCAGGTAAAAATTAAGTTTTAAGGAATATGAATAACTCCTGTACTGGCCTGAGAGACTAGATTATGGTTAGTGTGCATTAATTATTGCTTATATTATTCCTAGAACCTGCAAATGTGTTTAGGTGTTAAGTTTTACTTTAACAGATCACATTGTAGCCACAGTAAATGCATTATTTTTCCAGATTTTTATGGGGTTCTTTCCATATGTTATTTTTAATTTCTATATTAAGCTTGGCTTGGGAGAAACAACAGTCAAAACTTTCAGGGTTGGAAATGGCTTAGTGGGTAAAGTGCTTGTTGTCTAAGCGTGAGGCCTTGAGTCTGGATCCTCAGCATCCATGGAAAAGCCAAGCACAGCTGTGCACATCTGTAACCCCATCAGAGGTAGAGGCAGAATCAGGAGTATCCCCTGGGTTTACAGCTGAGCCAGTTCATCAAAGTGGTGAGCGGTCCACTGAGAGGTTCTGTTTCAAAAAACAAAGTGGGGAGCAATAGAGACAGACACCCAAGAGCAGCATCTCCCCTCCACATGTGCATACATGTAAGGGTGAGTCCACTTATACACAGAGAGTCTCCCCCAATCTCCATCCCTCCCTCTTCCCATCTTTCACACACACCACACACGTGCGCACATGCACACACACACATACACACACACACACACACACACACACACACCATAAGCAAACAATGGTTGTGTAACTCAGTAAGGTTTATGGTGGCAGTTGATTCTCACCCTACAGTACTAGCTACTAACACTTAACTGTCTCCACAGAAGATCGGCAGCACCGCTGTGAGGACTGTGACCAGCTCTTTGAATCCAAGGCTGAACTAGCAGATCACCAGAAGTTTCCATGCAGCACACCTCACTCGGCGTTCTCCATGGTGGAAGAGGACTTGCAACAAAACCTTGAGAGTGAGAGTGATCTCCGAGAGATCCATGGCAACCAGGACTGTAAGGAATGTGACCGAGTTTTCCCCGATCTGCAAAGGTTAGCAAAGGCCTATTGAACATGAGTGTTTGCTCTGCAGCAATATGTTATGCTGGAGTTTGGCAATTTTGCTCTGGGGAAGATTGAAGCTTCAAACATCTGGCCAGATTTGCTGGTGGCATGCTCAGGGATCCCTGTTTCCTCCTCCTTCTTCTTCTTCTTCTTCTTCTTCTTCTTCTTCTTCTTCTTCTTCTTCTTCTTCTTCTTCTTCTTCTTCTTCTTCTTCTTCTTCTTCTTTTGTCAAACGAAATATTCTGTCCATCCTCTTTCACTTTTATCTCTTCCCTTTCCCTCCTTCCTTTCTTCCTAAACTTAGGGATCCAACCAGAGCCTTGACTGTATTAGACAAGTGCTTCAACCAATGAGCGACATCTCCAGTCTACAGATATTATATTTTAAGTTGGGTTCTTGTGAACTGAAGGCTCAACTTACAGGGAATGATGACTCTGAGGAAAAAAAATACAGGGTGAGGGAACAAATAGGTAGTGATATGTCAAGAACAGTAAAGCTACCTCTAAATCATTTAAATGCCTAAACATCTAGATCTCAGGCTCACTTTAAAAGATGCTTTTTGATAGAGCCATGTAGCTCAAGGATTTAATTCAAATTAGTCATCCAATTGCACATCTACGAAAGAACAAGAATATACTGTGTCTTCGTGTAGGATTTTCTATGGGGAAGAATGGCAGGCGCTGTAGGAATCTAAATGAAGCAAGGCTTGAATATTTATCTTTCAGAAAATGAAAATCAGATCTCAGTAGTGTATTTGTTTTGCATGGCCCTTTGAATTTGATTTAAGATTGTTTTTTATTTGACTGAAGGAAACTACAACACCAGAGCCTACCCTTAAAAGACTATGTTGATAACTATGCTACAAAATGCAATGTCATGTTTAGAGACACTAATAAGTTTTCTTTTTGTTTATTTCTACCTAATGGCTTTTGCTTTTGGTTCACAAAGAGTTTTAATAATTGCATTCATTATGTTGTTTTTTTTCAATCTGGAAATGATCTTTGGAACACACAATTCGACTTTCAGGAGAACACATCACGCCATGTTTCCATGGGAAAGCTGTACATCGACTGGCCTTGTTCAAGAGTGTGAATGGCTGAGTGGTCTCTCCATATATATATCCACATACACATACTGGACTATGTGTCCAAAATGGCTTACCCTCCCTGGCTACTGAAGATAGCGAAAGCTCAGTCACTGCAGTGCTTTTCAAGGATGCTTCTGACCCAGCTCATGCTCATCTCAGTTACTGAGATCTGTCCTACCTCATTCACTAGCTTTTCAACTTTAACAAACAGAGGACTGCATATGCAGATAAAGATAGGGTCTTCCATCTCCATGTCCCTTTTCCACCCAGTACTTTGTTTTCAGCACTTGTGGTCAGACAGTAGCATTTTCAACAGGACTGACTCATAGGGCCTCAAAATGAGTTCCTATGCGAATATGAATAGGAAGGAAACTATAGAGGAAAATAAATGTGGGAAAGATATTTTTAGTTTATGAAGATATGAGAGTGAGTGCTTTATTCAGTTACCAATTCCACTCATAACTGCTGAGGAATGCATTCTTGATACACATCTTAATTGACATTCAAATACAGGATACTCATCTCACAGAAAAATGAGACAGAAAATTAAACACTCATTCTTGCCAGTTTTAATAGATTTTTATTGTGGAATGCTTCAAATAGGCACACATCAGAGAGGGTGGTGAATTTAAAAATACCAGTGTGTTCAGTTTCAACAATTGTCACAAAGGCCAGTTTTATCTTACTTCTCTACCTATTTTAGAGTATTTGAAATAAACTTTGGATATATTTTTCTTTATATGTATTCTCATTGTATATATATATTTAACACACATTATATATATATATATGTATATATATATATATGTCAGGATGTGTCTGTAGAAACTTAAGACTTTTGAAACACTGTTTGGTAGTGTACTTTAAAAATAGTAAGTTTGGCATCATTCTGATAGTTAGGACTTTTGGGATTATTATGAACAGAAGGTCCATGTATTACAGTTGATTGACAGAATTATGCCTACTTTAATCTAGTAAGTGTTCCTCTTGTCAGATTCTCCCTCTCAGGCTGTCTCTCTCCAGCTACTTTTCTCAGTACAACTTTTTCCTTGCAAATTCTGCTGTGTTTATGTCCTTGGTGGTGTCCTTCTTCTTTCCTGCTTTTGCCCATAAAGGCATCATTGCATCCGCAGCCTTGGCTGGGCTTTAGATGCAATGGTTTAACAGCATGCATTGTTGATATTGTTATTTATTTATATCAGGTAATTAATTAATGACAAATGAAGAATTCCAGTTTCATCATCCTTTCATCATTTATTATAAGGATTAATTAACTATGTGTAGAAAAACTACCCCTTATTGTCTATTTTGCCACCCTAAAATAGAGTTTCCATCATAGGGAAAGCATGAAACATATTTGTATTTTCCCCTTCATCGTCTGGTTTTCACAATAATCACCCCATTAGGGTGACTGGCAAAGTTTTGTTTTGTTTAAAGACTCACGGTTATTGGTGCTTAACTTTGACTATCTTTGGACAACAAGCATATTTTCAAATTGGCATCCTGATTTCTTTTGAGATCATCTCCCACTTTCTTGCTCTTTGTAATAACAATGTTCAGAACCTAGCTTGTATGCTTTATCAGAATGGAAATGGGCTAAGACTCTCAGGAGTTCCTGGTACTGTATGTGAGTGTAGTATGCTAGTGTGCCATGGACGATGTGGTCAATGAACAAAAATGTTGCCGGTGCCTGCTAACTACAGACATTATCTATACTTGTTTCTCATTGTATTTGTGCAGGGTCATGTACCAAATTAGGAAAGGAAGCCAAAATCTCAAGAAATCAAAACATTCTAAACTTCAAAATGTAGATAGACTATCTTGTGAGAAACTTCTAATCATGTTTTTCTCAATACTGTATTTACTTAAATTCTATATGCTTTCCCTTATAGTTCATGTTATCTATCTGTCCTTCATCTATCTATCTATCGATCGATCTTCCACCTACCTTCTTCTTTTTCATACTCATCATTGCAGTCACCAGTGTCATTGTCTTCATCTTCCGTTATCTATCCCCGTGTATCCCCATGGATCTATCTGCACATCCACACACCTATATCAGGGCCATAATCAAAAGTTAACTTTCAGTTCTCTTTTCTATATGACTAGAAATGTAAATACTTTCATACCTAGAGGTTACATATATTAGAGAAAATACTTAACTAATATCCTTAAGCATTTTATTAATATGTTTTATATTGGAATGAAGTAGATAGCAGCAATCAATGTTGCCGTTAAGATTATGTCACAAATCTATAATAGATAGATAACTGTCTATCATAGTCCTAAATCAACAGATAATCCTCCATAGCTGTGTCAAATTTATTCCTAACAGGGCTAGAGCTGATGGGAAATGTAGTCTAGGAGACATAACAGGTACTGCTGTCCATCAAAAATCCATTTCTCCCCTTCCTTCCTCTCACTCCAGCTTCTTTCCTTCTCAGTTCTTTCCTTGCCAGATGGATTAGTAATGAAGTAGAATTCTGTTCTTGAATGTTTTCCTTGTCACCACATCTTATTAAATCCATTGTTCTCTTAACAGCTTGGAGAAGCACATGTTGTCACATACCGAGGAGAGAGAGTACAAGTGTGATCAGTGTCCCAAGGCATTTAACTGGAAGTCCAATTTAATTCGCCACCAGATGTCACATGACAGTGGAAAGCACTATGAATGTGAAAACTGTGCCAAGGTACAGTGAATTTGTGGGCTACTCACCTCTCTCTCTCCTCCTCTCTCTTCATCCATCACCTGCTATGCTGTATAAAAACAAGCCTTGAGATGGGGAACTGTAAATACCTTCAGAAAAGTAGACTGAGTGTTGTGTGCTGAAAAGCATTAGTAGAGCACATAGAGACACTTAGTGGGTATCCTTTGATTTCTGTCAGGGAGGAAGTGAGGCTTAATGGTGAGTTACAGAACTAGGTGTGAAACATCCCTGGTTCCACTACTGACTTGCCAGTATGGGGTTGTTTCATTCCTCATGGGGAATGAAAATTGTACCCCATGTTCATTACTTACTTCTTTTAATAGCTATTTGTGAGAAAAATCACATAACACTCAGAATGCTCATTCAGAAAGAGTGGGAGACTCCAACTTTTTCCAAGTTTTCCATCCAATCCCTCTTATAAATCATAATTTGGTTCTCATCAAACAATGCAGGGCTCTGTCTTAGTGGTCAGTGCCACACAACATTCAAGTGAAGTGATGGTGCTCCATTTGGGCTTCAGAGTAAGCTCCAGCAACGGCCATTCACAATGAGCACAGAGATGTCCTGAAAGGTCGCTTTCTATTTCTATAGCTTTCATGGCAGTGGAAAATGGGACATTTGAAATAGTTCAAGGACATTTTATTCCTGAATGTGTTACTGGGTTTTTCATTTTTTATTTAGTGAAATATCCAAAGGAAAAGCTCCAGATTGCTGGAAACATACAGAAGAAACATGGTGTTTGAGTTTAACTTCTTAGGGACATTATTTAAATTGATTTGGGGTACTTTCATCAAAATCTTCCAAATCATGTGTGCAATGTGTCTTTATTTAAAGTGTAGTTTTAATGATGGCCTGGACAGAATTGATCTTTACCCTCAGTTACTAAAAAGGCCTTGACTGTGTCCTGATAGTCCATTCATTACGTGGTCCAATAACTGATACTAATAGATACCCTGCTATAAATGCAGAGGACGGATTAATTTCTGGGTTCTTCCTTAAAGGAGTTTCTTGCACTGTGAAAATACAGCTTTCTCTTGGTCTTTGGTGAAAACAAATAAAAACAAGACAAAGGAAGTTTCTCCTTGGGCTGTTGCTGGTCTTCTTTCTTGTATCTGAGTGAAGTTTCTGGATTAATCAGTACTCGTTTCCTAGCAGGTTTTCACGGACCCTAGCAACCTTCAGCGACATATTCGGTCTCAACATGTCGGTGCCCGGGCCCACGCTTGCCCGGAGTGTGGTAAAACGTTTGCTACTTCATCAGGCCTCAAACAACACAAGCACATCCACAGCAGTGTGAAGCCCTTCATCTGTAAGTGTGAACACACCAGCCTCCTCTGCATCTGTCTCTCCTTCAAAAGGCTCTGTGCTCAGGAGCATGGCCACCCATGGCCCTTGTGGGTGGGAGGAGGTTGCCTTCTTAGCCTTTTTTGGTTCAAAGTAGAAAGGTTATTTTATATTATAAGAAATTATTTTATAAGCAGATCCATGGCATTTCGTCTATAGTCTGTGGGGTGTTTTCTTTTAGATGGACTCAGTATCAGGTAAAGAAAAGAGAAGTCATTAGACAATGAATGGAGAGAGCCTCCCTAGGCTGGAGGACTTTAGTCAAGACAATCAGGTTCATCTCACATTGTAAATGTTCCTGGCTTTGTAAAACAGCCAATAGCAGATATCACTAAGTGATTAAAAACCTGTTCTGGATCTCAAGGAGCTGGAAGAATCCCACCTGACAAGAAGGCTTATGTTATTGTGTGTGTACTGGAGTGTATGTGTGGAGGTGGTAAATACTGGAGTGTATGTGTGGAGAGGGTAAACACTGTAGTGCATGTGTGGAAGGGGTGAATGCTGGAATGTATGTGTGGAGGGGTAAAGGCTGGAGTGTATGTGTGGAGGGGTAAAGGCTGGAGTGTATGTGTGGAGTGGGTATTTGCTAGAGAGCATGTGTGAAGAGGGTAAATCCTGGAGTTTATGTGTGGAGGGGTAATGCTGGAGAGTATGTGTGGAGGGGTAAATGTGGGAATGTGTGTGTGGAGGGGTAA
>CABHPQ010140967.1:0-24746 GCA_902168405.1 Peromyscus aztecus | reverse complement strand
AGTATGTGTGGAGGGGTAAATGTGGGAATGTGTGTGTGGAGGGGTAAAATGCTCTTACTCCTCCTCTGCCTGCTGATTCCATTGCAGATTGGTAGTTCTGGGCCAGTTGAAAAGGCAGAATATTTTCTCTTTGATGCTGCACAGGCTCTTTCTCCCATCCACTACACTCAAAACAGATTTACAAGCTGCATGCTTTTAGGAGACATCCCTCCTGCCCACCTACTTGGCACACCCCTGGACTGAGCACTTTAGTAACACACTTTAAGGAAAGGAAAACTCAACTCATTTTCTTTTGTTCATCCTTGCGGGTCTGTTTCTGGGTTGTGCTGCAATAATTCAGAAGGTAAACTATTTGTTCCCAGTTCATCCAGGCAAAAGCTCTGAGGCTCTTTGCTCCCTTGCTCTGCTGGGTGTGTAAATACAGGGAAGAAGTGAGCTGCACTACCAACTTCTAAACTGATTTTGGATCCAGATCTGGGTGGGATGGTTGGAATCGTTACCAGCGTCTGGCAGCATCTCTGAGTTTTTGCTTTGGGAACTCCATGAAAACCAGTTCGATCTCCTTCTGGTTTGTTTGTTTGTTTATTTATTTTGACAAGCACTGATGGTTTGCAGTAGGTATCCGAGGCACCACTACAGAACCTGCTGGCAAAACACCTAATTTTCAGTGCCAATGTGGAGTTGCCAGAGACTAACTGTCCTGTTCTTTGCCTTGACACAGCCTTCTTTTGTGCTTCCAAGTGCCAAAAAAGTTCTTGTCTTTCCTTTTCCAGTGTACAAGAGAGTCCTGTTTTGCTTAGATGTTCTGTTCCCTGGGTGGAGCAAAGACAACCAGCAGATAAACAAAGGGTGCCCTGAGCTCCCTGGGGAAGCTCTGTTGGAACCATGGGAAATTACATATACAATAGGAGTTTGAGATTTCTTGTCTTAAAAAAGAAAAACAATAAAGGAAGAAAGAAAGAGAGTGTTCATAACTCCAGGCCACAGTTCCTGGCACGCCTACTTGGAAGTGTTATAGGCATGCTATATTAGTTATTTTATTTCAGACTCATCAGAAATAAATGTTGGTAAGGTTTATGTTTTGGTGAGAAGAGCAGAATAAATCACAAGGAACTCTGATCACCTCTTGCATGCTTTATCTATTTTTAAAAACAAAAATCAGGAAGCATAGACTCCATTGTTCAACACTCTTGTCTGCGCTGTGAACCATGTTAAAGTCAACCTTTCTACTTTCAAGTCTCACAGATTGTCCTTTATTATTCAGGCTGTGTCCAATATTCCCCTTGAATGCACTCTCGGCAACTATTGGTGAATTTAAATAACAGATGACTTTCTTCAAATATCAAATCTGACAGTGAACCGTGGAGTAATTACCAATAATAGCCATGTAATTTCAGAACAAAGGGGTTTAAACGTAGGAGTTGCTGTGAGACTGAAGGGTGGAGGGTCACCTACGCTGCTCTCTGTCTCCTCCTCCAAGGCCACACACCATGATTGCCCCCAGTGGTGTGTTTATGACAACTATCTCTTATTACAGTGGGCACAGGGGCCTAACGCTTGGTAATTACTCATCGCCTTTACAGCAATCCCCAGCCTTCCCAAATAGAAACCACATGCTCTAATAGACAGAATATATTCAAAATACCTCTTAATTTGTTTAAGAAGGAGAAAGATGCAATGTTAACTGCAGGCTAATTCCTTGTTCCTGAGAAAATTACAGTTGAATGTAGACTTCAACATCAGTTGAACCATTGACCTGGAGCCTGGTTATTGATGTCTGAGTCCAAACCTTCAATAGTGGTAAACAAACTCCCGACTAAGGAAACACCCCAGATTCTATGTTTTGAGACCAGACACAGACTCTACTCACACTGTAACAAAAAACTCCAGACAGACAAGTCAAGTAGATCTTCTGTTACTTCCAACACAGACACTGTAGATTTTCTTAAAGCCATCCTGCTATAGGAAAGAAAATGTGAGAGTAGCATTTTTTTTTATAAAACATTGCAACTTCTGCCTTTAAGATTGGTTGACTACCCATTAAGACATTTTTTTCATAGTACTTTAATGCCCAAAGGATAGATTTTTTAAAAAAGTATATTTTCATAATTCTAATTATATATATATATATATATATATATGAATTTTGCTTGACTGAGTTCTATAAAGTAATATATCGATAATTTCTTGCAATTGTCCATAACTGAATCACAATAATACAATTATGTGGAAGTCTTACCCCCCAGGTGATATTATTTAGTGTATCAAGTAGTGTAAATAGTACATGTGTTGATTGAGGCTGTTTAAATGCTGTTGGAACAGATTGCAGAATATATTCTGGTAGAAATTTGAAAAGAAAGCACCTCCATCTTCTTTTCCTGCTTACCTTCCTGTGACAGTCTCTGCAGTGTGGCAAAGGCTCTGTTCATATTAACGAGCACACTGATGTGCAGCAGTACTGTTTACCCTCTATCAGCAAAAAACCAGAAATGCAATCGCTTAGCACTTCCTGTTTGTGCAGGGGGAGGACAGAGCTCCAGTGAATTTTGCTTGACTGTGTTCTATAAAACCTCCTTTGCATGAACTGTTTAAAAAATCGTCATTGCATTGACTCAAGTGTTGGACTCCACCATTCTGCACCCACAGTCAGCCATCACTTGAAAGCAGTAACTGGCGAATTTGGTGTTTATTTTCCTGAAATCAATTTGTTTCAACAATTACCAGTAAAGTATATCATATTTCCACATGTATAAAACATGCACAGAGGCATTAAATTAAGCTCACACATAAAGTAACTCATCAACAGCAAAGTTAAAAAACAAAAGTATGATGCTTAGCAATTTGATATTATAATCCTGCAAGACTCAAATTGAGTAAAGTCTTACTTAAAAGGCTGAAAGGTCACAAAGGTTGGCCTTAAAATATGCTTAGAAATATTGGCACATCTGTGAGAAGGGACATGCTACTTTATTGACAAATTCTTGGTTAAGGAGGATAGTATAGGACCACACCAGCTGTGGGGTTCTTTCAGAATCAGACTTTTCACAGCCTCTCCTCTGCTTCCCATACTTGGCCATGACACGCAGAAGTCAAGCCCTGAGATAACTGAGGAAGATACAACAACAAGTGAGCATGTTTCCCAAGGATGGGGGTTTCATGTGCAGGAAGGCTAGCACAGCCACTGGTGTGAGGGGAAGTCAGAGGACGTGCTCATGGTTCATGGGAACCAGCAATGCAGGATGGGCTACATTCAATTGAGTTTCCTTTGCAGGCTTAAAATAGAGCCATTGTAAATTATGTCAGTCTTTCTCAAATCATGAAAATGATTGTTAAAAAGGTCTCCCAATACACAATGTGCATTGTTGTGTGGCTTTGATGTGTGAATGATGAGAGTGCATGATATAATACTAATGAAGTAGTGGGAGAGCAGCCACAGCCTTTCCCCACAAGGAGAGTTGATAAAGATGAAGTCTGTGGATGAGGGAAGGCTGTTTACTTTGTCTTCATGCCTCCGATCTAGGATGTTTTAAGTGCTCTGAAGTTTTCCTGCTTAATGTATCTTTAATTTTTCAGATCCTACTAGTGTTAGTAATCAGGTGGAGGACGTAATGTATTTTGGACCATGACTTCTCCATAAATATTTAAACACACCAATATTATGCAAAATATTGTGCAGGGGGGATGGAAAACATGTACGTTCTCTATGTGAAGTATTTGTGCTGCTTTGCAGACATTTGTCAGTTGGATGCCTTGCTTTGGAATCTAGTAAAATGGAAATTTTTATGTTCAGACCATCCAGATTGGTGACTCCCAACTTCTATTCCTGGCTTCCTAATTGAAACTACTCTGGGTAAACCACTTGTGATACTTGCTGAATTCAGAAGCAATTGCCATAAAGCCTGAGACTCTTTTTTGTTGTTTGCACACAGGTGAGGTCTGCCATAAATCCTATACTCAGTTTTCAAACCTTTGTCGTCATAAGCGCATGCATGCTGATTGCAGAACCCAAATCAAGTGCAAAGACTGTGGACAAATGTTCAGCACTACGTCTTCCTTAAATAAACACAGGAGGTTTTGTGAGGGCAAGAACCATTTTGCGGCAGGTGGATTTTTTGGCCAAGGCATTTCACTTCCTGGAACCCCAGCTATGGATAAAACGTCCATGGTTAATATGAGTCATGCCAACCCGGGCCTGGCTGACTATTTTGGCACCAATAGGCATCCTGCTGGTCTTACCTTTCCAACAGCTCCTGGATTTTCCTTTAGCTTTCCTGGTCTGTTTCCTTCAGGCTTGTACCACAGGCCTCCTCTGATACCTGCTAGTCCTCCTGTTAAAGGACTATCAAGTACTGAACAGTCAAACAAATGTCAAAGTCCCCTCTTGACACATCCTCAGATACTGCCAGCTACACAGGATATTTTGAAGGCACTATCTAAACACCCATCTGTAGGGGACAATAAGCCAGTGGAACTGCTACCCGAGAGGTCCTCTGAAGAGAGGCCCCTTGAGAAAATCAGTGACCAGTCAGAGAGTAGTGACCTTGATGATGTCAGTACACCAAGTGGCAGTGACCTGGAAACAACCTCGGGCTCTGATCTGGAAAGTGACCTTGAAAGTGATAAAGAGAAATGTAAAGAAAATGGTAAAATGTTCAAAGACAAAGTAAGCCCTCTGCAGAATCTGGCTTCAATAAATAATAAGAAAGAATACAGCAATCATTCCGTTTTCTCAGCATCTGTAGAGGAGCAAACCGCGGTGTCAGGAGCTGTGAATGATTCTATAAAGGCTATTGCGTCTATTGCTGAAAAATACTTTGGTTCCACAGGACTGGTGGGGCTGCAAGACAAAAAAGTCGGAGCGTTACCTTACCCTTCCATGTTTCCCCTCCCATTTTTTCCAGCATTCTCTCAATCAATGTACCCATTTCCTGATAGAGACTTGAGGTCGTTACCTTTGAAAATGGAACCCCAATCACCAAGTGAAGTAAAGAAACTGCAGAAGGGAAGCTCTGAGTCCCCTTTTGACCTCACCACTAAGCGAAAGGATGAGAAGCCCTTGACTTCAGTCCCCTCGAAGCCTCCAGCAACGCCCGCCACTAGTCAAGACCAGCCCCTGGATCTAAGTATGGGTAGTAGGAGTAGAGCAGGTGGGACAAAGTTGACCGAGCCTCGAAAAAACCATGTATTTGGAGAAAAGAAAGGAAGCAATATGGAAACAAGACCGACTTCAGATGGCTCCTTGCAGCATGCGAGACCCACTCCCTTCTTCATGGACCCCATTTATAGGTAAGGATGATGGGAGAGGATGGTGGATGAAACAGATGTATGGAACAGAGATTGTATACTATATCAATATTTCTTCTTCCAGATTATTTATTGTAATTATTATCATTATCATTAACAGTGGGTGAAGTTTAATCTTGAGAAATCAACTTTTATTCAGAAGTTGACAGGTTAAGTTTGGATCTATTTTTGGATGTCTCTGAAATTGAGGTTTTAGAATAGGCCCACAGAATTTTTTTTTAATCCTGACAATAAACTTATTTTTAACATTATTTGGGGAGTGGAAAATAAGAGAAAGCCATCTTTAAAGCAAGCTGTCAGGCAGTAGAAGAATGAGGCTCCCGAAGGATTAGCACAGATAGGCACGGGCATGTAAACTGATTGCTTATTTAGAATAACACGAGACCTAGAGCAGCCTGAGTCTCCTCTTTGCTAACTCACTGACACATCTTAAGTATGTGCTGCTCCATTCTCTTTCTGAATAAATCTCTTAGAACCCCAAGAAAGTGAAATATTAATCACAAAATGCCTTTGTATATAGAATGATTCAGTTGCTTAAAATACGTTTCTATTTAATCTCATTATCCAGTTTCCTTCAAAATGTGTAAGAATTCTATAGGTAAAGCATATATGTTTAATAAAATGTGTTTCAGTAGTATACTGTAACAATCACCATGAAAATGATTTGGTTTTTGAATATTAATTTTCTTTAGCCATTATATTTATTACACCTTTTACATATTATGAGAATTTTCAATTTACTTCCTAATTAAAAGTTGAATATTCTCAAGACTTCGTGGAACATGTGGACTTTCTATTGAACTTATTTAAGATGGGATTATTTTCGTATTGTACCCGATATTTCTGAATGAAGAGATTTAGTGTTGTTCTTTCATTCAGTAATACCGATGTATGTCCTCCGATTTAGTAAGTGCTAGAACTGAAAGTCCTCATCAGTCAGTGCCTTTGACCCATATTATCTACAAAGTATTTGGAGAGTTTGCTAGTATATGAAAGGCTGTCCCCATATCAACAAGAGAAAGAGAATAACACAATACAAAGGATACATGTATTCAGGAGGCTGAGGCAGGAGGATCACGGGTTTGAGGCTTGCATGAGGCTGTGTAACAAGACCATATCTGGGGAAAAAGAAGGCAGTCTAAAATGTCCTTGTGCTACCAATTTCATGTTTCAACACTGAGAATGTATCTATTGCATCATCATCATTACCTGTGACTGTTCTCAGCCCATGCTTGCTATCTTCAATTTCAAGACCCCAGCCAGACCTTTCATTTTTATGAAAGGGAAAGTTCTTAAGAAAAGCTCTGAACTCCAATTAGTGCCAGTCTGGGTTGGAGCTCAGTTTTGCAGACCCCTTCAGTTTTGCAGCTGTTTCACCTGGAAGTGGACCTTTTAATGCCTACTTCAATAAGTAAAATAATACATGTAAAACATAATATAAATTAAGTTTTTAAAAGATAATTGACAATAGCCGGTAAAAATTAATCCATCTTATTTCACTTCTCTATATACCTAACTGCAGATAGGATGTGGAGCATGTTTAAGGTTTCTCCTTTTCTCCAAACCTACTTCCTACCTACCCTTGAAAGAGAGAGAGAGAGGGAGAGAGAGAGAGAGAGAGAGAGAGAGAGAGAGAGAGAGAGAGAGAGAGAGAGAGAGAGAATATTTGTATATTTATATACCCATCTCACACATATGTTACATATAAATGTATATAACTGAGCATATCTTGAATATTTTCTACAGTGGCTAGCTAACTTAGAAGTCCCCTTAATTCCAACAGGCAGTTTCAGGAGAACTAGAGGGAATATTTGGGGATGTAATTTTTGGTAGAAAATGGCTTAAATTAAATTTGCCTACTTCTTCCCAACTATTTCAAATTCTTCAAACAGTCTTGCCTCATCTGAAACAGAAGAATCCTAAAGTTGTACAGATGCCTGTAACTCAGCAACTCTGCAGGTTTCAAACTCCTCTACCACCCGAGTCACTGAGTAGGGTTTTCTGTTGTAAAGGGGACTTTCTCCCACTGAGCATCTAGAAGTGGCTGGTGTGTCCTTCCCCAGCAGAGATCTTCTTGTGTGTCCCAAAGAAAACTTCCATTGGCTTTGCTGTGTTGAAAGACAGTGACTGTGATGTGACTGACTCACCTCCCAAATCTAATTTTAACCTTTCAGAGTAGAGAAAAGAAAGCTCACCGACCCACTTGAAGCTTTGAAAGAAAAATACTTGAGACCTTCTCCGGGGTTCTTATTTCACCCACAAGTAAGTATTTTGGATTTGAGATTTCAAGCTTGTAAACTAACTTGTTGATCCCGAAAAGCAGGTGCAATGGAATGAAAGAAACTTTAAGAACACTAGGATTTCCTATGACGCTGCTGTGGAAGAACACAGGAAATTCTAGCAGGACTAAAACCTAAGCTTTTAAAAGAAAAAGGCATCAGTATATGTGTAAAAATAACATAGTTTGGGTGTTAAATTATTATGTGCCTTAACTATTATTGAGCTAAAGTGCATGTTGGAGTGAGTAGAACTCAGTTAAGGAAATAAATATTGAAGTTATCTTTTGTGTTTAAAGTTTCCTGATACAAAGATATGGATCGCACTGCAACTTGTCCCAGCTTCATGAAGGTCACTCTTGTCCTTTTAGTGCTTAGATAAAAACAGGAAATGAGTCTACCTGACAAGTTGTTACCATAGAGGGTGAAGGAATTTATCTAGACACCACTGGGCATTCCAGTGAAGGTCTGTAATTGCACAAGAATTCACCACAATACACAGAGCTATTTACTGAATGGAGCCAGGCCCATTTATCAAAATACATACAGTTTCTCTTTGCAAAGGGGCATGCTGAACAGCTCTATCTCCCCGCTCCATCTCTGCATTGCCACCCATTTAATTATGTTTTTGAAAACTGGTTTACATATCAACCCACAGCTAGAGAATTGTATTGCAGGTGCAATCATGATGTCTGGAATCTGATGTTTAATTCACATTTCATTTTGTTTTTGTTTTGTGTTTAAATGATAAAAGCTCTGATCTTTAAAGATATCAAAGATTTTTTATGAAAATTCCTGACAATTTAGTAAATAAATTTGTTCTATTGTAGTGTGTCCAAACCATAAATAATAGTCCTCTAATTAAACTAATGAAAAGCTCTTCAATTTATATGTAAATGCATTAATTTGTCTTGGGATAGGAATCTTGCCTTCTGTCTTGTGTCCTTACTGTTTCAATTGTCTTCTTTACCCAAACAAGAGTATGACAGCAAAGATACAAACATCTGTTTTAGCTATAAAAATCTATTTTTTGCTACAAATTCTCACTCTAATTAAAATTGAGAAAATATATGTTTTGTTATCAAAAGTTTCAGAAACATTCCATCATGGATTTTTATATAGGAAGACTAAGGACTGATACTGTTTACATAACCCCTGCATGGAAAAGACCCAAGTGCTGAGGCAATAAATGTTTATCAGTAAATATTTGATATTTATACTGACCTAAATAACACTTGCAAGGGTTCATGGGCTAATAAGCCTAAATACAATATACCCCGTGTTTCAGATATTATGTTAAAAATACAACTCTCTTGATATTTTCTTTCCTAGTTATAAATAAAGCCTATATGAGTCTATATTATTATTGTATACATTCAATAATGGTGACCAAATTGCTTGCATATTTTGATAATATAAAAACCCTAGTAATTAAGTACTTCAAAGCTGAGTGCTGTAGGTCATGATAGAATGAGGGAAAATGGGACTGGGGTTTAGTGTCCTTGAGCAATTTGATCTATCTGGCTGTTAGTTTTCTTCTCTATAAAAACTCTCTGGAAGTTGATTTCAAGATTCCCATGCCATCTAAAAACTATGGCTAGCCTAGGTTAATGTGCCACTTGATAAAATGGATACGTTCATTTACCAATAATTTCATATGTACAGGACTGTGTTACAAATATGGAATTCTCATATACTTAATAAGATAATATGAAGGAATGTGTTATATTTTAATATTCTCAAAGGCAACAAAGAATAAAACAGATAAGGGATGTGCCCAGTGCTCAGAGCACAGTGATGCCCCCTTCTGCAGACTCACTCAGGCATACTTGTGGGACCAAAGAGGAAGTGTATTTCTTTCCACCTTCTGAAACAGGTCGCTGTGTAATGCAAATACTGTATATGATGGACAGGGATGCTACAGGGGACTTTGGAGGAGGAGAGGAGGTAGATATTCAGGGTACTTAATTCACAAGTTATTGCTAAACTATGGGGGGGAATTGAGCAGTTTTAGTAAGCAATACTTAGTAGGGAATTTCCTGGGGTACATGCAAGAAGAGCTCAGCTCTTCCTCCAAGTTTATGGTCTTTGGAGAGGTCAGTTTTCTTAAAGAAAACTACTCATGTCCTGGGGTGTTTGATTTTGTTTTGGTACTCTATCAATTCTATTCTAGCCTCAACTAATAAAAACCAAGGATTTGGGATTAGGAATAATTGAGGCACAAGGTGTTATTACTACTTGTAATTAGCAAAAGTGCTTTGGTTTGAGGAAGATTGTTCACCTCTTTATGTATAATAGGAGACCCCTTGGCCTTACAGGGTAACTAATTGCAAGATTTATAGAGCGGATATACTTGACCAAGTGCATGGTTTCTGAAAGGACTGAATGGAGACCCTTATGAATGAACGCACATGGCGACCATAAAGTCATTGTAGTAAAATACCCTCTTCTTATGCCCTGATCTTACTTTCTAAGTCATGGTTTTCTAAGCATGGCTGCCCTATGTACCTAGGGCTATTTGGAAAGATGATTATTGTGCCTTTGGCATGACCTTACTGTATAGATGTCATGAGCCAACACAAAGGACTGGCCTCTGCTATCAGGGTTTTCCATGATTTTACAGCTAAACAAATGCTTGGGTAAGACCTTTGGTTCTTTACTTCACAGCTAAAATATTTTGAAACATGCATAGGAGTTACTGACACCTGTTGTCTGTTACTTGAGCTATCACACAACAAAGAGGATACTACACTCTTAATTGCTTTAGAAAACTATGAACACATACATATACCAAGTTTGGATAGTAACATGCCATGGAGAAGCCCAGTTTTGTGTTTTTTGAAAAACACAATCACTCCCCATAACACAAACTCTTGACAATAATAAATGAACAAACCAATAGATAATTATTTAATTTTACCGAAAGATTGTTAGGCTATCTTACTTCTTAGAGAATTACAATGTTTTAAATTATGTCAGAGCATTTAGAAGATATATGCCCACATATGAACAAATTAAGAGATAAATCCTTGGAGTCTGTGTCTCTTCATTCATTGCTTGAAGAAGCAATTTGTGGGATGAGGCTTTTAGAAGAGTCTGCAGCCTTCATTTATTTTCATCTGGTGAATAAGTTACTTGACTAATGGGAGCACTGAGCACTGTAGAAGTTACCCTGGATGCATAGTTGAAAACTATCCATGGTGCTTTCTTTTAAATTATAATTTTGAAGAAGAAAGAATGACCACACAGAGATAAGATGGAGAGAATGCATCACAGACTGATGTCACAGACTGTCCACTTCTTTAATTCCTTGTTAGGGTTTTCATCTTCACATTACAGCTCATTTGAACTAAAATAAAAATCATCTGGCAATCATACCCCTGTAAAAGTGACTATTAGCCATGGTTGGATTTTCCTGCACTTTAAATATTATCCTCGGTTTTGTCACATTTTATTTTCACAGATTTGACCTTTTTTTATCTATATCAAAGACCCCATTACTTAAGTTTTCTCTCTTATTCACTTACTTACATTACGTGAGTGTGCTTTTACTGCATTCTGAGGATCTGAGAATAAGTTAAACATATTCAAAGTTATCATTTACTCACTGCTGTAGAAATCCCACATGTCCTTTGCATTCGTATTCTATTTTGCTTCCAACAAGTCTTTCCTATTGTCACATTTCTTACTTGTCACCACACTTATGGAAACATGTAATGGATCTCCTAACTAAGTGATCTGTTCAAGGGTAAAAACTTCAGGCTCATGGAAGCACATCTAAGCCACTGAGGCTTCCCCAAAGACTGTGACCATAAATGTAACAAGTAACATTTTTGTTTCTTCTTCCATATTTTTGTGGTTCAAGTACCAATCTCTCAAGCACAGAATTCCCAACAACATTATCTTTTGTTATGCAATTATTCCAATTTTAGTACATGATATATTTTCTGTATTAATGACATGATAGAGACACCATAGATTGGATTATGACAGGGAATTGCCTGATGCTTAGAAATGAAAGCAGAACTTGGGGCCATAGTCTTGCAATGAATAAGAAGAAAAGGAGAATATTCTGCCTTATTATGGATTCTGTGGCACACAGTAGGTGGCTTTCTTAGAATGATGGTCATTCTGGTTTCTAATCAAACTTGATTTCTATTATTAATTTTAGGAAATAGAGGAAACTCAACAGTGTTATACATAGATTTAATTTTCATTTCTAGAACTTTTATTCAGATAGAATTACATGATAAGTAAACATTACCAGATTAGTATAAATGCTCATTTCTCAAAGGATAGATTGTAGTAAAGATCCAACACAGAAGTAATTTTCTGTTTCTGTTTCAATTTTGCTACCAGTTCCCACTACCTGACCAGAGAACATGGGTAAGTTCCTTACATTTTTTGACTAAAGTAATGTAGCATTGAAAAGAAAAGAGATTAATCTGAATGCTGAGCAGATGAGAATCTGGAGCTTTGGAGTGATAAGCCTGGAGCTCACAAGTTCCCTGCTCATCCAACAGCAGAATACTCTCACTATAACAGGGCATTTAATAAGCTAAAAATTACTCATGGAATGATTTTATTTGCTAAAACACACTAATTCCACATAATTATACTTTGATAAGAGTGTTCTTATGTAGACTTTATATGGGAATCTTTGAAATGATTTATTAAGTAGAAACTATTATTATTTGGGGACAACATATTACAGATTTTTTTTGATAATGCCCTATGTAAGGTAAAACTTGAACTGATATTCAGGGCTGACACTGGGATTCATATTCCTCTGTGTCAAGACAGAAATATCCCTGCATTTTGGAGACAGACAGAAAGCTTTAAGCTTTTGTAGCTAAGGACTGAAAGGACTTTTCAGAATTAGGTCTCATTTCTGTAACTTTTGTTACAATGTATAAGTAAATCTCATTTTAGTTCATGATGCTAGGGATATGTTTATTTATTTTTTTTATAAAGAAAGATATACATGGAGGGAAGAATACTCATTTTATATTATATCTCCAAATAGAACTTGATGGATAGGAATAACACATATCTCAACTTTTCCTTTAAGTCTTCATGTGTTTACATTACCAATCAAAGTGACCTGTTTCATAGGGACACCGACAATCTTGGGAAAGTTAAGGTGTCCTAAAGTCACACTTGTTTCCAAGTAAACTTAATTAAATAGAATATGATATCACTTATTTATTTCCTTTATCTGATGTTAATTATTCTTTACCAGGAGTTCCTCCATTTTCTCTGTTGTAGAATACATGATGAATTAGGAAATTTTCTCACTGTTATTGCACATTTAATAATTAAGTACATGTATTTAAAAAGCATACAGATGTTTATTGACAGTGAGGGGAAAGTGTGATAGAGGAAAAGAGAGTCAGCTAGAGAATGTGAAAGTCACTACTCTAATTATGCTAAGTTATACAACTGGTGAATATTCTTAAGAATATTCTTAGAATATTCTGTCCTGCATTTTCAGGATTCCTCCTCTGTCTTCTCCAGTAGAGGTCTGTTCTAAGCTTCATGTCTCAGTTTCCTTATCTTTCCTAAGGCACATTGTGACTTTGACATTGCCACATTGTTAACTGCTTGAAGCTTATGATGTTGATCCCTATAATTATGACTGATCATTGCACTCACTGGCAAAGCCGAATCAAAGTCCAAGCGAGGCTCCCTTTTTACCAGCGTAGTGTCTGGAAATGCTGCTTTCCATCCAGTCAGTCTTCAAGGCTGTGACTTACACTGCAGTTATGAAATAGGTACTTGTGAAAGATACTGAAGACACCGGCTTATAATTCTTGATGGTAAATAAACTCAGTGATTTTGTAATCATGACTGTTGAACTTGCTCCATGAAGTGAGATAAACATAAAATATGAGTATTTACTTCTCCCTCAAATGACCATGGTTTTGAGGTTTCTCAAGATTATCAGGCGAACAAATATAGAAATCTACTGACTCCACAAACTTTCCCATCCTGTTGTTTATGAATAGTTAGTTATGTTATGATAAAGTCATGTGAAATCTAATTGGGAATCATTCGTCCTCATAATTTATGGTGTGCTTGGGCAGACAGAGCATTTCACATAGCCAGGTTGTCACTTTAATAGTCTTGATGAGAAACTTTTTCAGGTCCTCAATGATTGGCACTCCAATAATAAACATTAAGCTAAGCACTTAGATCCATGTTGGTGATATCTGGCCTGAAGAAATGTTTTTTTAAAAATATTAACTATTTAACTGGGGGTATAGATACATCTTGGGGGATGGGCTAGGGAATTGCATCTGAATAGTCTACATCAGTATAAAGTTAATAGCCTCTTGGGGACTGGAAGGGAGAGAAATAACTTCCTTTTCCAGACATCTGGCTCTAGATACTATCAACAACTATTATATATGTGCAAATAAAAATTACTGCTCCATTGGAAAAAAAATCTGTCATTTGAAGATCTTAGATTAGTCTAAGATATTAATGGGTCATGTGGCATTATATTGCTAAAATATACAGTGGGTATTTTCTTTCCTGTAGTTTCCCTAAATTTTTATTTATTGCTTTACAATTTTTATTGGATTTTTTCTAATTAAATAATACAAATTATAACTAGCCATATTCTAGTATATTAATCCTATTTCTTCTCAACTTTTAAAAATACTAGTCAGGTTTTAAAATGAATATCAAAATGTTTTATCTCTATATAAGATATGTTTCTTCTGGAGGAACATCACATAAGTCAGACCAGATAGAAGGAGAAATCTGAGACTTTGGCCTGTATATTAAATAACCCAATATCAATCTAAGGTATGGGCTGGATCAGCATTGGTCACAGAATTGCTAAACTATGAACTGGATGGTGTCTAAATTGCTTCTGTCTCTTCAAACTGGGACCCTTAGTCATTCTAATTAGGAATGAGTGGTGTAAGAGCAAATCCTAGGAAAAGGAAAGGATTCAGTGAAAGCGTTTATGTCTTCTCAGTGATATCCAACTAAGGAGAGAGAGAGAGAGAGAGAGAGAGAGAGAGAGAGAGAGAGAGAGAGGTGTATGAATATGTGTGAGCATATGTGTGTGCATGTCTATACATATGTTTACATGTGTGTTTAATGCTCAACTTCCATAGACTTTCTTTTCCCTTCTCTGTCCCAATTTTATCCTCTTTTTATTTGACAGCAGAAGTCAAAGCTATGTGCAGATTTTAAGAGAAGCCACATGGGTATTGACTATTCTTTTCTCACTGTTTTGTTGTCAGATGGCTATTGAGTCCACAGTATGTTTTCTCATTTCTTGATGCCTTTCCCACATTGAAACTATTGGAGTTGGAGTAAGCACACTGACCTTCCTTTAAAAGGATCTAGTGATTAGCAGCTCCTAAAGCAAGACATATTTCTCAACAGCCGATTGCTCCCTAATAACTCAAAGGACTTGTAGTTTTTGTGTGCTAGACATAAACGCTCAGACTAATAACAGTCATGAGTAGGCTGCTTTCTATAAAAGAGGAAATGTGTTTCTTCAAGATGCATTGCTGCAGGAATTGGAGTGTGAGCAAGACAAACACTCAAATTATTTAAAGTTACTTGATAATGAGACATTACCCAAATATTAATTGTACATAAATAAAATATTTATAACCACCAGCCATTTGCTTACTTCTCTACCCTCTAAATGCATGAGAACATTGCGACCCTTACCTTGCTTGTTATCACTAATCAGATTGTAAACCAGAGGTTATTTTTCAGTCAGTAATTTATTCTATGGTAGATAGATTATCAAAATGATTTTCTGCAAGGAACAATTAGAAGGAATAAACGCAGATAAAATAGTATCATAAACTATTCCTGAATTGATTTTTAATAAATAAAGTCAACATGCTAACACTGGCTGGAACAGGGTAATGACTGCGTTTGTCAGGGGCAGACTTTCCTCGAACCTCTCTGAGCAGCGTCATCATTCCATATCTGTGCCCTGTGATCAGTATGTGTCAAAATCCTTCATAGTGACAAATGTGCTGTCCACTTGCATCTGTGGAGAATGTTTTAGCAGCTGAGTGATTATGAATCAAACCCTTAAGCTTAGAGCCCTTACTGCCTCCCAATGCGTTCACATTTGTCGCCTGACAAGTAAATGTATCTTGACTTGCCTCTGAGTTTTTTTTTTTTTTTATGTGCTGTGTTTGATGAAAGACATTTGGCAAATTGGCAGTGGTACCCTGTACATTGCAATTTGTAGCTAGTGTTAGGAGTCCAGGCATGAAATGAAAGGGCAGGTTCCAGGATGAAGAAGAAAGCGAGAGAGAGCTAACTAGAACATGAATAGTCATTTGAAGAATCAAACATACAATATGCCGTTTGTGAAAAGAAAATAATGTTTGAGATTTGGCTTTAGGTTATGACATTCATGGCATTCTGTCTAGCTATGCATCCAGAAAGTGAACATATTGTTACTTTTCCTTTTGAGCTAGACATGTTAGCTTTGCCTTTTAACTTGATCTTGGAAAATACAGATCTGTCTCTGTCTCGATGTCTCATCAGAAAAAAAAAATAGGCTTTTGATTAGTCAGATGCTTGAATCTGCAGTTGCTCTCTGGATCCTGTGTCTACCACTGCACCTCTTTGAGACATATGTGGGATGCATATGAAGTACTTTTTTTTGGTTTTTCTGAGACAGGGTTTCTCTGTGTAACTTTGGTGTTTGTCCTGGATCTTGCTCTGCAGACCAGGCTGGCCTTGAACTCACAGAGATCTGCCTGGCACTGCCTCCCAAGTGCTGAGATTAAAGGCATGTGCCACCACCGCCCAGCTATTGAAGTACTTTTAATTGCTGTTTCCATGGCCATATAGCACTCTGAGAACCAAATGAATTAATTTAACAAGATGACCCAAGAGTTAGCTGTCTGTTTTAATTCTTGTAGTTAGAGTTCCAAATAAAACATGAGCACCCAGGAAACAACATTTTGGGAAAGTTGAAGGAAAAGGAGAATCTATGTAACCATAAACAATAAAAATCAAGCTAAGTTGAAAAGAAAACACCATTCTCTAAAAGTGAGTCCTGAAGGTATGCCAGTGGGTAGATGATAAGCAAAATCTGTGAGATTGTTTGAGGCAGGTAAGGGAGTGTGTCTGGAAGAATGGGAGGGATCCTTTCCCTTGTATGGTAATATCTATTCTGTGTGAAAATATCTTAAGATATCATAAACTCTTTTAAGCTAAATGTGCTTGGAACAAATGAACTTTCCATCAAAAGTTCATATATACTTGTATATGATCCCACTTAAAATTTTGGATTATCCTGATATTAATCCAACATTATCTTAGGCAATTCTTACACATTGAACCATTTCTCTCTGGATTACATACGTTTTGCTTAAACTGTGCCCTTTGAAGACTTGATGTTCTTTCTTGCTGTCCATTCTTCTCATGTGACACCACTGCTCTTTTATTCTTAATTACTCTGGCATGGTGGGTAGTACTGTTCCCTAAAACTTTCAATTTCTCTTTGATATCCTTAGTACAGTGCTGCCAATTAGATAAAATCTATTTGCTTTTATTATCTCTTTGGGGTATTCCACAGCTCAATCATATCACTATGATGTGGCTTAACCAGGGTCCTGTGGAAACGGTCCAGCTAGCTTTGTTTCTGATATCCATCAGTTTCTCATTGTTTAGCACTGAACCTCTACAGTCTCCTTCAGAACCTATTGCATGTAGAAGATTTGAAGTCTTCCTGGAGATTATGTTCTTGGTTAGCAAGAGATCATTGCAGAAGCAAAGATATCAAACCCCTCATTGCGTTTGTGCCTTTCAGATGTCAGCTATTGAGAACATGGCGGAAAAGCTAGAGAGCTTCAGCGCCCTGAAGCCCGAGGCCAGTGAGCTTCTTCAGTCTGTGCCCTCTATGTTCAGCTTTAGAGCGCCTCCCAACACCCTGCCCGAGAACCTGCTGCGGAAAGGAAAAGAGCGATACACCTGCAGGTATGTGGAGCTGATCACAGCTGACTCGCCCAAAACTGCCCCTTTGTTTCAAAACAGCCTGTTGTTTGTTTTACAAGTTATTCTTGATAATAGCAGCCACGGTCAATTCCAGGCACTTTAAAGTGCTCTTGTTTCCTGATATATAAAATAGTGGTTTAAAGAATTATTATTAAAAATGAATTTAACACAGACCATTTGGTTGGGATATACGGAAACAATCCAGATACCACTTTCTTGTCTCACTTTGATAGTTATGCATTTCCTTTCACAGTTAATTATTTTCATTGAAATATAGATTACCGCTGCCTTCAGTCATATATTTGTTAATTGTCATGGCCCTAATTTTGAATAAAGCTATTCCAAAGGACAAATAAGGTCTCTAAGTGGGGACACTGGTTATAAACGTCTTAGTACTCATCAAGGAAAGAGCAAGCTCCTTTGATGTGTCTATTGTGTTTCCTAATAAATTATACTTGATGATTTCTCAATTATTTTCAAATATTTGTGCTATCTGTTTCAAGCACATCAATTTCTCTACTCTTTGGACATACTGCTCCTTTCTTTCCAGTTGAAATATCTGTCCATCAACCCAGAATTACAAATTCTTTTCATGTTTTTTGTCCTCTTGTCTGCTCCAGTTTTGTGGGTATAAAGACATCGAGTTAATAAAACAGGTTTATGGGGGTCATCCGGCCTAATGCCTATTTTCATAAACTACTCACTTATGAGTGAGCAAATTCAACAGGCCTCCTAATGTAGCCTTTATTTGTAGAGCTATTTATAACTTTAGAATGGCTTTGCTGCAAATCATAAATGATAGAGCCGTAAGTTGCATGCAGGATTAATTAAGTCAAGAATATGCATATGACTGCTGTCTGCTGTGGCGAAAGAAGCGACTCTACTGACTCTCTTGTAAAAATCTTTTCCTCAAAGATACTGTGGCAAGATTTTTCCAAGGTCTGCGAACCTAACACGGCACTTGAGAACCCACACAGGAGAACAACCTTACAGGTTTGACAATGGTTACTCTAAATATCTTGAAATATATTGTCATAGTCAATGTTTATTATGTCACAGTGTAATAAAAACTAGTTTGGTGCATATTTGAATGTAAACTAAAATTTTAGTCGAAGTAGAAATGTATATCTGCTAGAGCCAAAATTAGGAATGTCTTTTCTTCATCAAATGAGATTTTTTAGTTTTTAATCTAAGAGATCTAGTGTAATTTCTAGTCTTGCATATATGTTTAGAAGATGTTAGAAACCTTAAAAATGTTTTTTACTTTGGTTCTCTCTTCTCAATAACCAGTATCATTTTAATTGACCAAAATCATAACATTGAAGTTCCTCTCATCCAAGCCTCACAGTCATTGGACGTAACCATCCAAATAGATCTGCTTCCGTAGTATGATTAAATCATCATCCACAGATCCCAACAGGAGGCTTAAGAAACAAACTTCTTAAACCTTAGAAGAAGTAGAAAAAAGTATAGACTTAGAGACTCAACAGATAGAGTATTCTAGGAAAAGGGCCAATTCTATCAATAGCTTCTTAGTCTATCAAATGCTGAAATTAACCAAATGATACACAGACCATACGTGACTTCAATATCTTTGCTTACAAAACAATGAAATTAGTAACATGGCTACTTTAAAATGCAACTCATTATTTAAAGTGTGATTTTTGCCCTCAGTATTAGAATCCAAGTTAGACTTTCTCCAAGAATGAATAGAATTTCTCTTAAGCAGCATTATAGTTTGTTTCTCCTTTGAAATTCTTAAGGAGTGTATACTATAATTATTTTGTCTTGAACACCATTATTTTCATTACAATAAATGAATTACCTTGTTTCAAAGTTACTGTTTGTAAACATGATAATGAACAAAGTAGATATGGCTCAGCACGCTTGCTGTAAGACAGCTCACAATGCCGGTAATTTCATTTCAGGGGTAATCTGGACTCTACAGCCATTTTAACTCAGATGCACATATCTACCCTCCCATGCTATATATAATGAAAAAAATGTAAATCTTAAAAAGAAGAAAATGGGAAGACTATATGCTCACTCAAAAATAATAGAAGTTTTAGGAGAAACTCACAAAATTAGCATTTTTCTTAAGTCCCTTGGTTTCTATTAATAAATGTCACTTCACTTGGTATGTGACAGGATGAACTTTATACAGCAGATCTTTAAGAGATAGAACAATGGAAAACTTTAGGGAAACTCCCCTTTAGAGAATATTCCATCACCCAGGAATTTTGCTTGAATGGAAAGGTTTCTATATTCACAGTTTGTTATGGCTGAATGTTGTCCCAGTCTGCAGCTAGGTGTAGCTGGAGTTTTTTTCCAGTCCTGCCTGGCCCACGGTCAGGACAAATCTCTCTCACCTACCAGTCCCACAGCCACTCAGACCCAACCAAGTAACCACACAGAGACTTATATTGCTTACAAACTGTATAGCCACAGCAGGCTTTTTGTTATCTAGTTCTTATATCTTAAATTAACCCATATCTATTAGTCTATAAGTTGCCACGTGGCTCATGGCTTACCGGTACCTTACATCTCGCTTTTTATGGTGGCGGCTGGCAGCATCTCTCTGACTCAGCCTTTTACTTTCCAGAGTTCTCCTCTCTCCTTATCCCACCTATACTTCCTGCCTGGCTACTGGCCAATTAGTGTTTTATTTACTAACCAATCAGAGCAACACACTTAACATACAGAACATCCCACAGCAGCTAGGTCATCACGCTCCTTTAATTCTGTGCTGAATGAAATAGTTTTATTCTACTTCTTCCATATTGCTGTTGTTATACATGTGTTTAAAAATACACAAACTAGTATTTGCATCGCTGGAAATCTTGAATGATTTGTCCAGATTTTCTATTTTACAAATGGAGAAAAATGAGAAATCAGGTCTTTAGATGCTAACTGCTTTCTATGAAGTTTGGTACCTAGGCTGGACTTTTCATTTTGGAGCTTTTATTTCATATCAGATTACAAAGCTTTTTTTTTCCCGCTCATATATCTTATATTGTCATGAAGGCTCACAATTAGGTTATGTATGCATCTTGAGAATTCTTGAAACAAAAGCTTAATTTGAGCTGTCATTTAAATACCAACTAATATATTGGAACAGAATAAATTTACTTTAAAACTTAGAGTATTTGCCTTTCTATTCAAGATGTTAGCAGAAAATAGAATAGAAATGCAAGCTGATCATGGGTAGACACATCCTTATTGGTCAACTTTATTCAGATCAGAGAGGATGATGCTGAGTATATTTGGAAAAGACCTTTTCACACAGACAGAAAGATGGGGCATGTGCAATTCTCTTTCTCCATTGTGATCCATGTAGACTGTGTCCTGATCAGAATATTTCAGACCTTTGATTAGAGTGTGCATTTTCTCTGTAAGGCTCCTAGGCTTGCTTTACTTGGTACAACATGGTTGTGCTAAACACACCAGATTCCTCACTGCACTGTGCCTTTGAGATAAAAGTATTGCAGGAAAGGCCACTATTCCATATCCATAAGTATTTTCATATGATGACAACAAAATTGAACAACTCCCATCATAGTGGATGCTCACTCCATTTTTATTACTATTATAAGCTGGGAATGTTAGAGAACATCCTGATGCAGAAGTTGTTTCCTCCACCCCATGGACTCTTGAGCTGACATATTGATACCATGCCAAAGTAACTAGCTCAACAGATTTTTTTCCCACTGACCTGGCTGGATTTCTGACATCAAGAGTGAAACAGGAAGGGCTGGATACTTGGGGTGTGATGAGTGGGGTGACTTCTAATGTGGAGTACTTGAGCTAAAGTCTACATTGAGACACAGGGGAAGGACCCATAACACGGGAAGTACAACTAAAGGATTTTCTGGCCTTGAAATTGAATACTTTTACTTAGAAGCCATTCAGAAAAGTCAGATTTTTTCTTTAATGTAACACACACACACACACACACACACACACACACACACACACCTCACAAATGCATGACAGAGTCTCCCTTCAAGTGCTGTGAAGTAACCCCATCAATTACAAAACCACTTCCATTCTCACAGGAAAGACCTGGGGTAGCCAGGGTCTCCATGTTTTATATTTTCATTTTATGGACAAAGGAAAATTTTTAAACAACTTAAGATTTTTAATCATATTGAATGCAGAAACACAATGAACCATTTGCAAGGAAACTCACCTTGTTCAGAGTTGTGGTTGACTTTTTAATGGACATCAAAATGGAAAATTGGGGGAAGTTGAGAGCAGGTGGTTAGTGAAGACCTTTGCTTTCATCCAGGAGGACTTAGTGGTACCATCACTTGCTTTTGTAACAGCTCAAATATTAAGAGAGGCTCTGGGATGCCTAATCACTGAAGGTTAAGAAAAACTGTCTTTGGCACCAAACACATTTTTCACATTGCTCCAGTTTAAAAAAATATGGGGTATTTTGCACCACTTTGGAAAAACAATGGAATTTTCTTTATAGTTACCATCAGGAGAGGTAAATGTGCTAAGAAATTGGTTAGACTTTTAATATTCACTTAGTAAGTCTTTAATTGTGTTGTGTTAACCACAACGTGAAGCAATGCTATCGCTTCGTAATTACTTAGTTTAGTGAGATTTATTTAAAACATTGAAACTCAGTATCCAAATAAACAAAAGAGCAATGAAACAATCCCAAATGAAACAAAACAGAACAAGTCTACAGGAATTGCAGTATTCCTACATGAATAGTATTTTTCATATGTGAAGTGTTATTTTAGCTTTCATGTCCACAAGCCTTGTGAAATATCTTCTAATGTGTTTGCAATGCTGTGTCTGTATTTACTTCCCAGATGCAAATACTGTGATAGATCATTCAGCATTTCCTCCAACCTGCAGCGACATGTCCGCAACATCCACAACAAGGAGAAACCGTTCAAGTGTCACTTATGTGACAGATGTTTTGGTCAACAAACCAATCTTGACAGACACCTGAAGAAACATGAGAATGGAAACATGTCTGGTGGGTCCCTGTGGTGTTATGGGGAAAAGATGACTTACATTTTGCAATGTGGAATATAATTATGCTCTTTCGTCTTCCATCCCATTTCAACACTAAGATCTGATAGCACTCTCGACATTCATACCACATTTCCCTTGAGTTTTTGAACCATGTGAATGAGGCAATCACTGATGAATGAGAATGTGAGAGTCCATGGTCTTGTTTAGGTTATATTTCCATCCAGCTGGATTTATCTCAACAAGCAATCTCAAGCAAAGACAGCCATGACCCAGACTGCACAGATATGAGTCAGAATTTCCTAAATTGCAAAGAATTCTCTTTCCATCTATTCACAGGATATGTATTCTAAGTGTGGTAAAATCCCTGAGTATTAACCTAGAAATCATGGTCTCAGGGGTAACTTTTATATAAGACTAGGGATCGGAAATGAATATGATCAGAGCAACATGCAAAGAATGCACAGATCTTCTGGTTTTGTTCCAAATTGTCCTCTAAAATTAAGTAATTGGCAACCCCACCTGAGTCCCTAGCCTTCCATGATGGCAAACCTGCTAACATGTACTTAACAGAAGAGATTCTAGACCTTTCCTTTGCTTTTGACAGTTAGACAACCAGCCAGGAGCTGGCATTTGTCTGCTGGTGTCTATGGACAGAGACAATCTGTGCATTTAGGAGTATGGTGGGTATGTACTGAGTTCAAGAAAGAGGGCTTCAGGGAAGGAAAAAGAAACATTTGACAGCCAAATAATTTTTCTTGAATAGATTACTTTGTTCATCCTTTTAGGTTGTAAGCAACATTGTGCATGATCTTGAATGGTAACAATGTATACTATTCCTCTTCCTCAAAACCAAAGATTCAATCCTGGTTTTTAAGGGTTGGATTTTAGACTAGTCCAATGAGGACACCATAGAAAAATATTATATGTGCCAAATATTCTATATTATACAATCAATATTGTTTCAGAGAAAATAGAAAGTTAGAAAATGTGACTGGTCCAGGCATGTGGCTCAGTGGTAGAATGGGTACTTGGCATGTGCTGGGTTCTTAGTTTGATCCCTGATATTGGAAAAAAAAATACTTGTCAAAGTTGAATGTTTGGTTTTTAACCAGATAATTTCTTTAATGTGAGGCAAAGTGCTAACCCCTGGTTTTTATTATAAGAATGGTAATAATAAACTATTAAATTACAGATACATCGTGGGAATATATAAGCAGCATAAAGTCTGTGTTTGCGTAAGACATGGCGATACATTATGTATTTCCAATGGTGTGAATTTCTGTAAACCAATACAGCAGTTCTGTGACACAGGCATCGGGACTTTAATTTTGCAAGGAAGCTGAGGATCATCCTATAAAAGGCAGATTCATTATTGGCCTCTTCATGTTATAACAGTCTCTGGGTTGTTTCTGAGTCTACTCATAACTCCTTATAAGAAATCAAAGTGTAAAATGCTAAATGTGGTTTCATCCTTCACTTCGTCACATACATTAATACAGCAACAATAGGCATGTGCTGATTACAACCAGGAGTTCAGTGTGTTATGACAGAATCTGTATATAAGATTTATATAATTTCTTAACCTCTCTTCTTATTTGAATAAAAACACTCCCATGTTCCAGAGAGATGAGAACAAGCAGGTTGAGAGAAATGATAACTTTGATAGGTCTTGGTGTACCAGAATGCTCTCAAGAGACTCTCATGAATATGTACCCTAAGTTGGAGTTGCTTGTACTCCCATTGAAAAGGACAAGTTTTGAGACATAGTATTCCTCTGGTTCATAAAGAATGAAGTTCTAAGTAAGCTGCCAGATGAACAGTGATCGTCTCATAAAGGCTTTCTCTCCCACCCAGGTACAGCAACATCATCACCTCATTCAGAACTAGAAAGCACAGGTGCAATCCTGGATGACAAAGAGGATGCTTACTTTACAGAGATCCGGAATTTCATTGGGAATAGTAACCATGGTAGCCAGTCTCCTCGGAACATGGATGAGAGGTAAAGCAACTCTTGCACACTCTTCTGTGCTCATGTGCCCAGGACTAGTCAATGCTGATGCTGGTGGTTGGTGTTTATTTGAATGTATAGCAAATAGTTATGTAATATTTAATGTGTAATAGTTAATAATTACTATTTTTCTTCATTGTGTGTGTGTGTGTGTGTGTGTGTGTGTG